>PITB01032752.1:0-14673 GCA_004024585.1 Paradoxurus hermaphroditus
CCGCCCCAGCCCACCCGACGGCGCGCCAGCCGGCCCGCCACCGCCGCCCCAGCCCACCCGACGGCGCGCCAGCCGGCCCGCCACCGCCGCCCCAGCCCACCCGACGGCGCGCCAGCCGGCCCGCCACCGCCGCCCCAGCCCACCCTGCATAAAAGGGAAACGCGGGCAGGCTCTCTCTGGGAGAAGAACAATTACAACGTTTCTCCAAAAGGCTAATGTTGGTGCTGAGTCCACACAGGTTTGCCCATTTTGCCCTGCAGCTCTGAACTTAGTTATTTTCTCTCATACCTGCGCGGGGCCTACACGGGGTCACGTCACTGCATGTGGGGTTTCGCACGCCACCCTTCCTGAAATATTTTATTATTTTTTTTTATTTTTGAGAGAGAGAGTGAAAGTGGGAGGGAGAGAGGGACAGAAAGAGAGGGAGAGAGCCTCTCCGCACTCAGTGCGGAGCCCAACGCGGGCTCAGTCGCAAGGCCCTGGGACCACGGCCTGAGCAGAGGTCAAGGGTAGGACGCTCGGCCGACTGAGCCGCCCGGGGGCCCCTGTCATCTTCTTTAAGAGCGTGTCTTCTACCAGAACAGACTCCCCTCCTCGCAGAAGGACTCTGGGGAGAACGGACACCTTACACGGCAGCGGCGGACGGCCTCAGTTAACGGAAAGTTTATGTACACGGGACCCTCGCCACGGCCAATTAGGCATAAAACCACACGGCACAACGCCAGGGGCCCGAGAACACTCACTCGTTCATAAGCTAAAAGATGATCTGAGTTAAATTTGGGAGTGATGGCGGGACACTGAGAAAATTATTCTTAGAAGTGTGCATAAATAAGTTATTACTATCCCACCCCGGGAGAGGGAGCCACTCGTCCTATTCAGCACCGTTCCTCATAGGCGCCCCATAAGTACTTCTTGATTTGGTTGTTTTTAAAAAAATAATTAAACTGAGCTAAGACATGTGGTCGAGTCAGGGATGGAACCTGCTTTAAGATCAGGAAATGTAAAATTTTAAGGATCAACAATTAACTGTTTCGATGTACCAATGAAATGATACAAAGTATCGAAAATTAACAACAGGTTGGACGTCGGACTTCAGCTCAGGTCATGCTCTCACGGTTGGCGGGTTCAAGCCCCGCATCAGGCTCTGTGCTGACAGCTCAGAACCTGGAGTCGGCTTCAGATTCTGTGTCTTCCTGTCTCTCTGCCCCTCCCCACTCACACTGTCTCTCAAGAATAAACATTAAAAAAAAATAAAAACAAAAAAATAAAGATTTAAAAAAAATTAACAACATATATTTATTATCATATGACTCAAATCATTATAGGTTTTTTTTTAATTTTTTTGTGTTTATTTTTGAGAGAGAGAGACTGAGTGTGAGTGGGGGAGGGGCAGAGAGAGAGAGGGAGACACAGAATCCGAAGCAGGCTCCAGGCTCTGAGCTGTCAGCACAGGGCCCGACGCAGGGCTTGAACTATGAACTGTCAGATCATGACCTGAGCCAAAGTCGGACGCTCAACCGACTGAGTCCCCCGGGCGCCCCATTATAGTTTTTGAATTCAGCATTACATTTTATTTTTAATTCTCTGTAGATTATCAAGTACTATTTCTTCACTCTAAACATTTTCAAACATTTTGGTCGAACACTTGGAGCCCTACGCACCCTTAAAAATGATTGATAACCCAAACAGCGTTTCTTTATGTAGGTTGTATCTACCTGTATCTACCTGTATTGACCACACCAGAAATTTAAACAGAGAAATTTTTTATAATATTTATGTACTTTTTCATTTCAAAGTAGCAAAAATGAACCCATTATATGTTAACACAAACAACATATTTATAAAAAACTAGCCAGATTTTTGAAAACAAGGAACCAACTAGAACGGACGCTTTCATATTTTGGCAAATCTCTCTGACGTCTGGCTTAAGGAGAGACAGTTGGGGTGTGTTCGCGCTTCAGTGTGCTGCGGTCCAAGTTTGGGTGGAGACGGGTGCGGGGAGCAGCCTGTGGTCGGAGAGGAGAGAGCGGCGTGGCCCCTTCGGACAGCTGGGGACGGTCTTCCTCACCGCTCTCCGCCTCGCGGCAGCTTGCGGACCGTGAGCCACGGCGTGGAGTCTGAAACCCCGCCAGCCCCTTTGAGGGCCCCCACGCTTCGGTGGACTTCCGCCCACGCAGAACCTGGTAACATCACACATGGGCCGTTTGGAAAATCCTAGCCCACTGAATTACGCAATCCATCCAAATGCCACCACCCCGTAGCAAAAACCCACGTTGAAACAATTGCGCTGACCTTATCAGCGTCATGGAAGTGATTGCGACCCCTCGACTCCCTAAGAGATATCATTAGGATATCACACCTCGAGAGGGGCCACCCTAGCCCCTTTCAGCTCTGCACCTTCCAGGCCTGGGAAATCTTGCCCGAGGGAGAATTCAACTGATGACCACTAGATGGAGCTCCAGACCCGCAAAACCATCTTTGTCCTCCTAAGGGGGAAAAAATCTGTTCACATCAGTCACTTTGAGAAGAAATCCAAAAGCACTTTATAAGAGAGAGGGCAAACATTATGAACAAACTTAAATAATTTTATTTCTGGGGCGCCTGGGTGGCTCAGGTGGTTGAGCATCTGCCTTGATTTCAGCTCAGGTCATGATCTCACGGTTCGTGGGCCCTGCACCGACAGCTCAGAACCCGCTTGGGATTCTCTCTCCCTGTCTCCCTGCTCCGCCCCCACTTGCGCATGCATGCTCTCTTTTTCTCTCTCAAAATAAATAAATAATTTTTTTTTAATTTTATTGCCACCGATCTTTTGTAATTTTGGAAAAAATGATATTAATACTAACTTGGCTCCAACTAGTCATAGTCAGAGTAACTAACCAAAACCGCATCAGTGTAAAGAACTCCAAGCTGAGAAAAGGCAGGTTAGTTGTTTATAACAACTCTTCTGCTGAAAATAAACTTTGGAATATCGGAAGGGGTGTGTGTGTGTGTGTGTGTGTGTGTGTGTGTGTGTGTGTGTGTGATGGTTAACTTTAATGTGTCAGCTTGGCCATCCCGCGGTACCTGGATGCTTGGTCAAACACCAGTCTAGACTGGCCATGAAGGTATCTCTTAGACGGAATTAGCATTTCAGCCAGGAGGCTTGGAGCAAAGCGGACGACCCCGCGTGGTATGGGTGGGCCTCAGCCTATCAGTTGAAGGCATCGGCAGGAAAAAGGCTCACTTCCTCAGAAGAGGGAATTCTGCCCGTGGGTCACCTTCAGACTCAAACCGCAACTCCTCCCTGGTCCCCAGTCTGCTGCCCCCGCTACGGGCCGTGGGCCTGCCGAGCGCCGACAACTGTGGGCAGTTCCTTACGCTGAATCTCTCTCTAGGCCTGGTTTTTACGTTTCATTTTACGTTTTACCTTCTGTTGGTTCTGTTTCTCTGGAGAAGCCTCATTCATTCTCTCCCTCTCCCTCCCTCCGTCCGTCTCTCTCTCTCTCTCTCATGCACGCGCACACGCCCACACAACCACAGAAGAACTGACCAGGAATTCCATACGGAATACAAGCCTGAAACGGAAAGGAATAATAAAGTCTTATAAGATGAATATGGAAACGATTTTTCCTTGATGGCTTCTGTTACTCACACACACACACACAAAAACGACTTTCATTTGAGAGCCTCCCTGAGGAAGCCAGAAATAAAACTCCCGTGGCTGCCAGGAGGTGAGGAATCTGGTAGGAGTCCTCCGGCAGGAAACCCCCAGGGGCGCCGCGCAAAGCCGCGGCCTCGGTCAAGCCCCCAGAACCATGGAGAGAGCCTTACGCCCTGAGCTTGGTCGAAGGGAGTCCGGACCAACGGCCCCCACCCCCGCCACCGCCAGCAGCCTGGCGGGACTAAATGTAAAAACGGGAAAGGCGCCTCGCGGGCAGGAAGAAATTATTCTCACGAACGGACTTTCGAGCACAATGACCAGTGTGTTGTCAAAGAGAAGGGAACTACCCCACGCGTCAGAAACGACGGTTGACGAAAACAGATTCTCAGGGACTTTTGTGAGCGCCATCGTCAGGCGCCCACAATATGCCATGACCCGGAGAGTCATATGCCCTGAACGGCTGGGCCTGCGCACCATCCGGCCGCCCGAAACACCGCGGTGCCGCCGCGTGGCTGCGACAGACCAGGCCGATGGCGGCCAGCTCGCAGACGACCCGAAGAACAGAACCCGCACACATCGCTGGCCGGAAGTTTAAACGACGCCCCCACTTTGGAAAAGAGTCGCCGTCCTCGAAACATCGGCGCCGAGTCGCTCCCCGCACGCACTCCAGAGGGACAAAGCAGGTGTCGGGCAAGCCCTGTGCGCTGCCATTCCGGCTCCTCACGCCGCTCGGTGGAAACCGCTCGACCGCCGGCCAACGATCAACGGGGAAAATAAAGCCTCGTGCGTCAGTCGTGGAGACCACCCTCCGGACGATTCCACCTAATGAGGCGCCGGCCCAGGCCAATCCCTGGAAGCTGCGAGCACTTCGTGGCTGGGAGACGGAAAAATGGCGAGTGACCGCTGGTGGGGACAGGGCTGCTGTTGGGGGTGAGGAAGGCGTCCTAAAGCCGACACGGGATAGGTGCGCAGCCCCGTGAACGTGCCACACCCCGGGGAACCCTACGCTTAGATGGGTAGAGTCTATATGTACATATGTATGTATAAAGTATATATACGCAGAGAGATAGATAAAATCTTGGATTGCTAGTCACGTATTCTGTGAGCGTTCTGCAAGATGAGCCAACATTTCTAGTAAATTTTAACTTGATAAACGAGGGATGTCTTGCAATACGGTAGTAGGTGACGCCGGATGTCAGGTGATCACAACTGGGCCAGTGGCTCTTGAAATTCGCTTTGACATACAAGTGCTTTGGATGACAAGCGTGTTTTCAGAATGAATTATGCTTTCAAGCCAAGGTTTTACTGTGTATACATATGCGTATATCAATAAAGCCATAGGGCTAAAATGTATGCTAAACTATTGAACTAAGTACAAGACAATCCGGAAGTTATTCTAAGATAACAGGAAACCGTAAAAGGGCACATATCGGATTTTTAACATGACCAGACAGAGCTTTCAGACACAGAAATGGAACAGCCAAAACCAACAGCAGGATGGGTGAACTTCACTGCGGATTCGTCACATTTCACAAGCCGGAGTATCAATCAGAATAAATTATCCAGAGACAAAAATGCTAACAATATGAGAACAATGTAAAAGGCAGAGTGAGACATTCTAAAAGCTGCTTTATTACAGACTGACACAGAGCCAAACGCAGAGATGATAAAAATTTTCCAGAACTGATGCAAAACACCAACCTACAGACTCCAGAATAGTCACAAACGCCAAGCGGAAGAAAGACAAGAAATCCACACCTAAATTGGTTGCAAGCGAGAGAGATTGAGAGCGAGAGAGAGAGCTGAAAAAGAAACAAACAAAAGCGGCGCGGGGTTCGGGGCTACCGCAGTTTGAGGCCCGCGCGACCTCCACGGCAGCCACAGAGAACCGCGATCCCGGAGCGGCGTCCTCTGGCTGCGAGGAAACGGCTGCCCCCCCGGAACCGCGTCTGACAACCGGAGAGCAGATCCCGCGAGAAGGACAGCGGCCAACCCGCCACGGAGCGCCTTCCCCGCAGCGGAACGCACGCAGGGCGTGATGCGGGCGGAAGGAAAGCAGCTCCGGGTGGGAAACGCGCAAGAGGAAATTACAGGACAAGGACGCGACGCCTGACCCCAGGCCTACAGAAACGTACGGCCGTGAGACTCGCGGACACATATTTCTAATCGGGGCGAATTTTTTAAGACCTCGATGACGTCCTAACGGGATACGCATCATAGCCCACGCCATTGGAATCTGCTTCATTTGCAGGACACGCTCGTCTCGGGGGAGGACGGCACCGTTGTTTCCGTGCGTGGCCCGAGTCGGTGGCTTCTACATTTTTAAAGGGTTGTAGAAACAAAACCAGACAAAATGAAAACTACGGGAGAAAGACCAGTAGGGCCACCGAACCGACAATATTTACCGTCTGGCCCTTTATAGAAAAAGGCTGCTGATCACTGCTCTGGGTTATCTCAATTATAGGGTGGTGTTCGGATTTGGCTTTTCTTTTCTGTCGTAGATGAAAAAAAATATTTTCAATCAAAAGAGCAGCTTGTTTTTCTCGGGCAAAGAAAATGTGTAAGAGAACGGGAGAACGTGGTAGGAGCTGACTTACGAGTTAACCCCAGGAGCCAAGGACGGGGTGTCACTTGAAGAGTGACGTCCTGAACTCCGCTAACAAAGTCACCTGGGAGCTCCTGGGAGGTTCCTGGCCGCGTCCGACGAGCGGCTTTCCTGTCGTGGGTCAGTCTTCCACGTGGATGGCCACCCTTACCCAACGAAAGTGAGCTTCTCAAAACAAAATTTAAAACCCATGGCATTTGAATCACTGAACAGAATTGCTGGTATGTATGAATTTATATTTGAAAATTTCAAATGGAATTATTTAGAGATAAATACTTCTATTTTTACAGATGTAAGTCTTTTTAATAAATGATGCTAGAACAGCTGGGTATCTCTAGGGAAAAACAGGGACCCTACGGGGGCACCTGGGGGGCTCAAGCGATTGAGCGTCCGACTCTTGATTTGGGCTCAGGTCATGATCCCAGGTGGTAAGATAGAGCCCCATGTTGGGTTCTGAGCTGACAGTATGGAGTCTGCTTGGGATTCTCTCTCTCTTTCTCTAAAACAAAATAAGGGGCACCTGGGTGGCTCAGTCAGTTAAGCATCTGACTTGGGTTCAGGTTGATCTCATGGTTCATGGGTTTGAGCCCCGCATCGGGCTCTGTGGTGACAGCTCAGAGCCTGGAGCCTGCTTCGGATTTTGTGTCTCCCTCTCTCTCTCTGCCCCTCCCCGACTCACGCCCTGTCTCTCTCCTCTCAAAAATAAATAAAACATAAAAAAAGCTTTAAAACAAAGTAAGTAAAAAATTAAAAATTTTAGTATAAATTTATATCATACAAAAATTTAGTATACATACACAAAAATCGTAGAAGCAGGGATATAGTCCTAAACGTAAAAGTAAAAACTATAAAGCTCTTGAAGAGAATATAGAATATCTTTGCGACTTGGGAGTAGACAAAGATTTCTTAGGTCACAGAAAGTTATACCACAAAACAATAAAACTGGTAAACTGGACTTCATCGAAGTAAAATACTTCTGCTCATGAAATAACAGCACTGAGAAAATTTAACAGACAAACCTCAAATTGGGAGAAAATACTCCTTAGAATAGATATCTGACAAAGAACACATATCCAGAACATACAAGAAGTTCTTACAACCCAGTGGTCAGGTGAACAACCTGCCGTGGTTTCAACGTTTCGGTCCCTCCTCTACCCCTGCCCCCCTCCCCCCGGCCAAAGCCAGAGGTTGAAACCCTAACGCCCGCCATGTTGGAATGAGGGGCCGTTGGGAGGTCTGGAACCATGGGGGGACAGCGCTCGTGAATGGGATCAGCCTCTTCGAAAAGAGACCCCACGTAGCTCCCGAACTTTCCACCCCGTGCAGTTACGGCGGAGACAGCCACTTGTGAACACGGACCCTCACTGACCAGACCGGGCCAGCTGGTGCCTAATCTTGGACTTCGCAGCCTCCAGAACTGCGAGAAATTCCTGTTCTTTATCAGGTATCTTGTCATAGGAGCCCAAATGGACACACCCAGTGAAAAATTCAACAACACGGGGAAAGATATATATGAAGATATATATGCTAGTCATCAAGGAAATGCTAATTAAAGCCACCATAACACACCACTGTATCTTCACTAAAGCTGCTGACAATACAGGGGCGCCTGGGGGGCTCCGTCGGTTGAGCCTCCGGCTTCCGCTCAGGTCACGATCTCACAGTTCGTGAGTTCGAGCCCCGCGTCAGGCTCTGTGCTGGCGGCTCAGAGCCTGGAGGCTGCTTCGGATTCCGTGTCTCCCTCTCTCTCTGTCCTTCCCCCACTCGCACTCTACCTCTCTCTGTCAAAAATAAATAAACATTAAAAAAATTTTTAAATCTAAAAATCAAAAAAACAAAACAAAACAAAAACCCCTCCAGGTCTTTCTACCGCAGCCTGCCCAGATCCCGGCCGGGGAACACGCCTCAAGACCGGGCCGGAGCGAGTCCGCGCACAGAGCGGGGAGCTGGCGTCCCGGGGACAAGCCCGGCACACATAGCTCGCGCCACCCACGCCAGCCTCCAGGAAGGCCACGGGGACCGGGGCCACGGCCACGGGAGTCTCCCACCCTGACGACGGCTGTGTCTTCTGCCAAGTGTTACCCACGTTCCAGGAAAGTCTCCTGTAGGAAGCAGGGGTGGCCGTGGAGGGACGAGCCGGTGACCGGGGACCGTAAGACGGAGGACTGAGCTGGATCCAGGCTGGCCCCGAGAGGCCGTGCCTCTCCGCGCCCGCAGCCTTCACCCCGGCGGCCCCGGGCGCACCTGCTCCGGGCGGGGGTGACTCCGGCACTGACCATCGTGCCTCGTTCGAAGCGCCCTCGGAGAGGCCACGAGACGAGGTCGCTCACGGAAGCCAACGTCGGCCACGGGCTGGTGACCCGCACTGAGGTGCGGACAGGGCAGGCAGGCGCCCGGGAGTTGTGATGTAGGCGAGGCGACCCCGAGGAGCTTACGGGAAGGAGACTCGGGGTAAAGCGCACGGTCCTGGGGTATGAACTACATGCGGCCCGTCTTCCTCCGTATCGGATGATTCTGTGGCGGCTAAAATGACGTTTCATGCGCTCTTCCTCTCAGGTTGCTGACTTTTAAATGTTTACTTATTTATTTTGAGAGGGCGGTGGGGAGGGGCAAAGAGGGAAGGAGGGGCAGAGAGAGAGAGAGAGAGAGAGAGAGAGAGACAGAGTGACGGGGGGGGGGGCAAGCAGGCTCCACACCGTCAGCGCAGAGCCCGATGAGGGGCTCGAACCCATGAATGTGAGATCACGACCTGAGCCAAAACCAAAGGTCGGACACTTGCCTGACTGAGGCACCCCGCCGCCCGCTCGGATTGCTGAGTTTCTGCATCGTAAACACTAGGTGTAAGTTTTCTGCCTGCAATAACTCTAGGCTGACGTTTGGGATTCTCTAAAACGCAGCCGAGAGGAAGCACTGTGTTCACTCATCACAGTGACTTCCAGCACCTCACGGCAGCACACACGGAGGGACCCAGGGCGCGTTCTATTCTTAACACCAGTGCGTGTCACCAGGGGACTTGTCATGCATGTATGACCTTTGACAGTAACAATGCATTTGAACTCTTTAGTCAGCCAGAGTTTATTGCATGAAGCTATTTAATATAACATTAAATGTACACAAAAGAGTTTTGAAAATATATTGCATGCCCTGACTTGTTTGGTAGTGGCTGTAATGTCACTTACAACATTTCGGTTATTTCCCTAACTCGACGTCCTGAGGATTCGCGCGTCCCGGAGCTGTAACGCCCGTGTTCGCCAGCAGATGGCGGTGTTGGAGGCGCGCGGGCCTCCGCCGCGGCCTCCCAGGGCAGACAGCGCGGAGTCGCGCCCGCTGCTCGGCGCCGGCGGGGCGGGGCCCCAGCACCGCGTGCAGCCGTGTGTCCTGCTGTCCTGCGGGGCGCGTCCAGACCCGCGACGCGGCGACGGCGGCCGCGGGGCCGTCTGGACCGTGACGGAAGCAGGAGCAAATACACCTCTCTCGGCCAGCCCGGGCGGGGGGCGGTCCCGAGGAGGCGCGCGTCCGCGCGGAGACTGCCCGCGGGGAGGGCGAGGGGCTGCGCACTCACGTGAAAATGGAAAAGCCGCCAGACGAGGCCCGCGGCCGAGGGGACCAGGCTGGCGGGCTCCGGGGCCCTGCTGCCTGGGGTCACGCGGCCGCCCGCGGCCGCCCTAGTCCCCGCCCGCCGTCTGCCCCGGGATGGCTGGTTTCTGTCCAGCGACACCTGGATGCCCAGACTGGGCGGTACTCGGGGCTACGCCCGAGGGTGTCTCCCGGAGAGACGAGCACTGCATCGGAAGAGCAGAGGCCGCGACGGTCACCAGTGTGGGCCGGTGTCACCCCCTCGCAGGGCCTCCCTGCTCCAGCTGGACACCCGTCCTCTGCCGACAGCACGCCCGCCCTCCGGCCTGCCGGACACGGCCTGCCCGGAACGCGGGAGCCAGCCCCGCCCAGCAGGTCCCCTTCTGGACGTGTACCCGGTTCCTCGGGGATCTGTGTCCGAGAGCCTGACACATGAGCAGAGGCGGGCGGGCGGGGGGGAGGGGGGGTAACGCCAGGAGAGCTGGGCTGGGCAGGAGAGCAGGACGGGCAGACGGACGGAGCGAGCAGGACAGGCGGACGGATGGGGATGGAAGGACAGGCGGATGGATGGAGTGAGCAGGACAGAGTGGGCAGGACAGATGGACAAGGCAAGCAGGACAGGCGGACGGACCAGGATGGTAGGACGGGCAGATGGATGGGAATGGCAGGATGAGCGGACAGATGGGGTGAGCAGGACAGGCGGACGGACAGGGATGGCGGGACAGGCGGATAGACAGGGTTAGCAGGACAGATGGACAGAGTAAGCAGGATAGATGGACGGACAGGGTGAGCAGGACAGACAGGGCGAGCAGGACAGGTACAGACAGGGAGGGCAGGACGGGCTGACAGACGGGGATGGCAGAAGGTGTGGACCGACAGGGCGAGCAGGACAGGTGGACAGTCGAGGACAGCAGATAACAGATAACAGATGTGCTTCCACACTCCTAGTAAGAAACCCAGGCCTGTCCCAGGGCAGGACACGTGCGTGTGTGTGTCTGTGTGTGACAAGCTGACTGCACAGGACAAGCTCTGATATTATTTTATTCTTCTGGCTGGACTTGTATTCGTCAGTTCCTTACAGCCGCGGTAACGATGAAGGGATTCCCAGGATGGGCGCCCGCGGCCCGGGCCGTCCTCACACCTGCGCCCTCTCCTCGGCTCGTCCGGGACACGGCCGGGCTCAGCCTCTGCTGGGATGACGCCTCCCAGCACTCTGAGTGTCACCTCTTCCTTCCTGGAATCCGAGTCTCTGGTGCACTCGGCCCAGACACACAGGCACCTGTGTGGGGCCAAAGAAAGGGTGAGTAAGCAGGCAGAGAGACAGAGACAGAGAGACAGCAGGGACAGGGAGAGACAGGCGGGGGTGGGGAGAGCCAACCTCAGGGCCGGCATCGAAGAATGACCTCCGTCTCTCCTTATAAATCACTCCTGCCTCGACCTCTCTGGAAAGAACGGAGGAAGCAACATCAAAGAAAACTCTTTGACTGTTAACAAAAATGGCGAGGAATTAACCAATAAATGTTCTTTTTCTCCCATGCAGTGACCTCCTTAAGCAGCAGAGGCCACTGAGAGTCTTCCCGGTCGTCCCTGGACACCGTCCCGCCAGAAGGCGGGAACAGCGAGGAGATTCAGACCGGGGCCGGCGAGGAGAAAGGGCCTTTGTGCTCCGCGGAGCCCGGCTCGCCCTGGCTTTCACACACACACACACACAGACAACGGACACTCAGCCCCTGTGTGTTTCTGGCTCCCGGTACTCACAGACGGTGATCTGGGACAAGCGAGACGGACGGGAAAGGCGTCTTGTGTACAGAACGCCGCCTGGAGTTCAGTGATCAGTTCTAAAAATCCCTCCGGGGAAAGGAAGCGGGGGCGCCGTGGAGAAGAGCTCACGGTGGGGGGGAAGGCGGGAGCCGCCCAGCGAACCTCCGCGCAGCACCCTGGCCGCCGCGGTCCGTGGGGTCCTGTGCCGGCCGCGTCCGCACGCCCGGCGGTCCCCCCCCCCCACCCCCGTGCTCACAATCCTGCCGCAGGAGGGTCTCCAGGGCGCTGCGGCCCTCACGGAAACCACGGAGACCGGGCCTCACGGCGGATGAGCCCGCGGCCTTTCTGGACCCGGCGGGGCACCGTCTCGGACCCTAGGGCAGGTAGACGTGCCCCCGGCCTGCGGTCGGACGGAGTCCCCCTCGGAGCACAGGAATCACTGAACGTCTGTCGAGTAAACGTTTCCTAAGCAGCAACAGCGGGGGGCGGCTCTCAGCCGAAGCGGGGCCGGGCCCTGACCCCGCGGCCCCCGGGGCGCCCGCCCGAGGAACCGACTCCGGGTGCAGGTCCTCCCACGTTCCTCCAGCCGCGCGGCTGCCTGAGAGCCGGGGCACGCGCAGCCCCTTCGGGCCTGTGCGGTACTATTTAAACGATCCTACGACACTCTCATCCTGGTGAGGGACTGGGCGGGCCTTTTGAGAGATTAAAACCTCCTTTTCTCAGCTCGTATACTCGGACTCCGTGGTGTCGTCACTGCTCAAAGCTCAGGGTTTCCTAATGACGCCGCGGGAGGGGAGGGAATGTCCTCGGGAAGCGTCACCGCGAGGGGCTGGAGCGGGGCCTCACGCTCGACGCGCCCGAGAACCGCAGAACTCGGCCGGGCGCCTGCCCAGCCCCGGGCACTGCGACCCTGCAGCCTGGAAGGCCGGGTCCCGGGGGAGCCCTGGGCCACGCAAAGCCCGCAAGAAGCTTGGAGCCTCCCGGAGAACTCGCCGTCCGGCCCGCCCCCGACCCGGCTTAGAGCGTTTCCTGGGAAGGACCCGGAGCGGACCGCTGTCTCCCCGGGTGTCTACGCCCCTCCCCCAGCACAGGAGCCTCTTCCCGAGGCCCTGAGCGCCCTTCCTTGGAGGCGGAACCATCACGAAGGGCCTCTGTGTCCTGGTGCCTACGGAGAGGGTGGGGGCCTCACTCGGGTCACGGCCAGCCGGCAGGCATGCCGGTCTCTCTCATCGACACTCCGCAGCCCTCTGCGGGGGGTCGCTTGTGCCCGCTTCCCCGTCCCTCCTCCCTCAGTGCCCCTTGAAAACGCCAGCGGCCTCGGCTCCGGCTCTGCCGTCAGGAGGGACGGCGAATCTGGCGTCAGCACGGTGATGTCGGGCCGTGACGTGCTTCGGAGGTCAGACGCCCAGGCACCACGGCTCGGCCTGTGCCGCGCAGGAGACCGGCGGCCCCGACGCGCCTCCCGGGCTGCGCTGAGGGCCCGGCTGTCCTCCACGCCCCCCCCCCCCCCACAACAAGGCGTCGGCCTCTCTCTAACCGCTCGTCACAGCACGCGTCACATTCTGGACTCGCACTCTCGACCGCGCCTCGGTGCGACTGACCTGAAGGCAGGTCATGCAGCCGCGCGTGCTAGGAGAGCGTGTTTCAGGGCAGAACTTCTGCACGCAGAGTGTGTTCGTGGTTCCTTCTATTAGAAAGGACTTGACAATACATTAGCATTTATACACTATGACCGCGTCAACAAATATTAAACAGGCTGTTTGTTAGACTGAAGCGTAATCCCCAAATAACCAACCATCAAGAAAAAATTAACAGATTTGACGTTCAAGTTAAAGATTGGTTACTACTCAATACGGGATCCCCGCCCAAAAAACCGCTCGCGCGCGGCCGGGGGGAGAACGCGTCTACACCCCCTGAAATAAGCCAAGGGGCCGTGTCTAAAATCTACGAGAGACTGTAAGTCGACAAAGAAAAATGGACAGAGAAGGGAGACAGGTGACAGGTACGCAAAGGGCTCTCAATCCCGTAGCTGTCAGAGAAACGCACAGGAAAACAAGAGGCCCCCCCCCGCCCGCCGGTCAGGCACGGGAGAGCCACGGAGAGGAGCGCCGGCGAGGGCGCCAGGGCCACCGGGCTCCAGCGGCGTGTCACCACGCGCACGCGGCTGCGGAACCGCCTGGGGCGCAGCCTGTGTTTGTGAGCAGTCCCGCAGGGCGGGAGCACCGGGGGGCTCGTCCCGGGAGGACGGCTGGCTGGCCAGGCCGGCGCGGGCGCGGGCTGGGTGGGCCGTCCGGCTCGGGTGTGGCCGTCCACACCGCAGCGGGCGCAGACCCTCGGGGTCGGACGGCGGCCCCGCGCCACCCGGGCACCGCTGGCCTCGCGGTGGACTCTCCTCACTGGCGCAGAACCCGCGGACACGCGGGTGCACCCGGCCGGAGCCGGGCAACGCCCCGGGCTGGCCTCGGGGCAGGGGGGGGGACGCCTGCCCCGCCTCTGCCCTCCCCCGGGGGGCAAGTCGCTTCGCGGGACAGCGGCTCCAAGCAGCAGATGCGGCGGCCTCAGACGGACGCCCCACGGGGACGGCCAGCAGCAGCGGGACAGGGCGACACAGGGGACACGGGCAGCTTTCTCTGAAACGTGTTTAGATGGAGAGGATCCAGCCCGGGTCCGACACGTCTGAGTGCGCGCAGCGGGCCGGGGCCTCTTCCTCCAGAGCGCACGCCGGGACCGGCTCCTCCCGGGCGAGGCAGGCGGCGCCCCGGGTGCGGCCGGCGCGGCGCCGGGGTCCGGGGCGCGGTCACCCCAGCGCCCTCGCCGAGAACGGGCACTCGAACACACACGCGGAGGGGAAACGGGGGAAGACGGAGCGACTGGAGCGAAGTGGGAGACGGACCACACGCCCCCGCCGGAGTCCGGATGGGGGCGGATTCTCCTGTTTGCTAAGAGAACGAACTCCGACCACTCATACCTTCTTAGAAACCGCGCCGACGATCGCGCTCCTGCGTGGAACGTAAGAAACAAAACGAACGAGCAACGGAAAAGAAAAAAGGGAGAGAGAGGCAAAGCAAGACAGCTGGCTCGGGAGGGGAGG
>PITB01032753.1:0-14687 GCA_004024585.1 Paradoxurus hermaphroditus
TCATTCTTTACTTTTTTTTTTCCCTGTAAATTGAGATTTAATTCACATACCATAAAACTCATTCTTTTACAGTATACAACTCTGGTTTTTTAGTATATTCACAAAGTTGTGGAACCATCACCATTCTGATCCCAGAACATTTTTTCATCACCCCAAAAAGAAACCCCTTAGCTAATGGCAGTTTCTACCAGCCCCCACCTCCGGCACCCGCTAGTCTGCTGTCTGTCTATGCATCTGCCTGTTCTGGGCATTTCATATCAATGGACTCCTCCATTATGCGGTGGCCTTTTGTGTCTTCCTTTCAGGGATCCTTGATTCCACTCTTTCCTTACATCGCCCTTCTAACCCAACAGCAAACACTACTGGCTCTAGTTCCAAAATATATCCCAAGTTGTACCAATTCTAACTCCGGCACAACCACCGTCTCTTGCTGAACTTCTACAATGGCCTCCTGACTGGTCTCCCTGCTGCCACTCTTCCCACCCCAGTCTCCACTAGGACATTCTCCACACAGCATTCAGAATGGTCTTTCCAAAACGTTAATCCAGTTTGCTTAAAATTTTCCAAGAGACTCTCACGATTAGGATAAATTCCACATACAAGACCCTAGGTGACGTACCTATCTACCTCATCTCCTAGCACCCCTCTGTCATTCATTCACTCCAACCACACTGGCCACATCCATCCCCTGACTATACCAAATACGATGGCAACTCAGAGCTTTTGCTTTGGCCTTCCTTTGGACTGCTAGTCCCCTAGATTGTCACATGCTAACCTGGGTCACTTTTCTTTTCAAATGCCACATGTTCAGACATGTCCCCCCTGTTTTTTATAGGTAACCAGTTCTCAATACTACCACCACTTTCAATCCCATTATCCAATTTTTCTCCTTTTAGAGCACTTACTGCTCTTTGAACTTATCTATTTCTTTTTTTTATTTTATTTTTGAGAAAGAGCATGAGTGAGCAAGGGGCAGAGAGAGAGAGAGAGAGAGAGTGGAACCTGGAGTGGGGTGCAAGCTCACCTAAAGCAGGGCTCGAGCTCACAAACAGTGAGATCATGACCTGAGCCGAGGTCAGATGCTTAACTGGCTGAGCCACGCAAGCGACCCTGAACTTATCTATTTCTGTGAACGAGGCCAGTGTGCTCTACTTGAATATAACCACAATGAGGGCAGAGACATTCACCGTTATGTTCCCAACATTAAATGGCACCTGGCACACAGCAGGTATAGCAGGTTGAATGGTGGCCTCCAAAATGACGTGTCCATGTCCTAGAACTTGTAGCTAAGATCTCTTCTGGAAAAAGGGTCTTTGCTGATATATTTCAAGAGGAGATCATCCTGGATCCTGATCATGGCCCTAAATCCAAGACAAATGTCCTCAGAAAAGAAAGGAGAGGAGAGGACACACGGGGAGAAGGAAGGGAAGGCCATGTGAGGTCATAGGCAGAGACTGGAGGAATGCAGCCACAAGGTCAGGGATGCCTGGAGCTACCAGAAGCTCAGAGACAAGAAGGCATTCTTCACTAGAGCCTTCAGAGCAAGCATGGCCTTGCCAACATCTTGATTTCCAACTTCTAGCCTCCATACTATGAAGGAATAAATACGTGTGGTTTTAAGGCACCACCTGTGTTCCATGGATGCTCTATTAGTTTTCATGACTGAAATTATAAGCCTGTATTTTCCAACATTTTTGAGATTCATTTTTATTTTGATCTTATTAATACTGATCCCATCACAATGTCTTTTTTTTTTAAACAAAAACGTCACTAGGAATTTAAAATAATGTGGTTTTTTTGTTTTTTTTTTAATTTTTTTAACCTTTATTTTTGAGAGACAGAGAGACAGAGCATGAGCAGGGGAAGGGCAGAGAGAGGCAGACACAGAATCTGAAGCAGGCTCCAGGCTCTGAGCTGTCAGCACGGAGCCCGATGCGGGGCTCGAACTCACAAACCATGAGATCATGACCTGAGCTGAAGTCGGCCGCATAACCGACTGAGCCACCCAGGTGCCCCTAAAATAATGTTTTTAAATCATACGACATCCTAATTTTTCAAAAAAGTATATTATTTGCTCCAACTATTGGAAAGTGTCTTCAAAACAAAGCACTATTTCTACATATGAGACTATACCACTGAAATTACTATCATTAAAGACTAAAGACATTATCAAATTCTTCCTTCAATCTTTTATTTTCATTCCTTGATCTCTCTACACCAGGATACGGTGCGGGAACGTTTTAGTTTCTTTTGGTCTCCTCAGTACGTATCATAGTACCAGGCACTTCGCAGATGCTCTACACACTCCTTGAAGGGACAGAGAACTACATCTCTAGATGAATGAATGAACGAATAAGCAAATGAACGAACTATACTGGTTCCCCGCAAACCACTCCTCTAAATCCTGCTGTCTCTTCATCCTTTTTTCAAATCCGAATTTAGGGCAATAAGATGGGGTATCCTTGGGGCACCTGGTGGCTCAGTCGGTTGAGCATCCAACTCTTGATTTGGGCTCAGATCATGACCCCAGTGTTGCGGGATCGAGCCCCACTGACTGTGGAGCCTGCTTAAGGTTCTCTCTCTTCCTCTGCCCCTCCGCCCTGCTCATGCTCTAAAACAAAAAATAATCAATTTAAAAAGATGGAGTATTCAATTAAGTATTAACTTACTATATCCTGCAGAGTTCACATCCAACTTTTACCTCAGATGACCCAAAAACCTGCCACCAATTTCCCTCTTTCTTCCCAACTCAACATGACTTGTGTAGTCATCTAACTCCAGGTTATCTAAAAGGAAACACTGTTTCTACCCCCCAAAAAATGTTTCCTTCTCAAATTTCCTTTTTCATCCCTATTCTCCCATTTACCCATATCTTATAAAAAATTGGAATCATTTAAGGGCTGGCTCAGTCAGCAGAGCATATGACTCTTAATCTCAAGCTTATAAATTCGAGCCCCACATTGGGTGTAGAGATTACTTAAAAAAATAAAATCTTTAAAAATTTTTGGAACCGTTTAAACACCACTTTTTTCCTCACTCTTTTGATTAAACTGTCCCCCATCTTTCCCTCTTATTTAGAAGGATTTTACCAATCACTCCTCTGTTCTGAAGCTCTTAACAAAATAAAATCCCTAAGGCACATGTATAAATATACAAATGTCTATAAGCATTTTATTATACCAGAAACGGGTTTCTATAATAATCTTAGAAAATTTTCTTCCCAAATGATTGTCAGAAATCTATCAGCGTGTTGGAAGATTTACCTCTGGGCAATTCGAAAGCATTCACATAGGCTTAGACATTCTTTTTCATGACTAGAAACGAAATTCTTTGAATTTTAAGGAACATAAAACTTCAGCATTTAAATTCTGTGAACGCACCATATAATGAGACTATCACTCAAATGAGAGACAATTTATAACTGTAAAAACAAGGTCTGGGAACAATATTACCCAAGGTTCAAATTCTGCCTCCATCAACGGTGTCCTTCAGCAAGTTACTTAACTGCAGAGGTTTGTTTCCTCATCTGTAATACTGTAACTTTTTACCTATTTGTTATATGGATAAGAAACAACACATGAAAACCAAATAAAGCATATAAAAGTACAGTACACTGTAACAATCACCCTAAAACAACATCCTGGACGCACTGAAAACTGGAGACAGAAGAAAACAAAAGAAAACAAAATGTGCTTAAAAAGCTGATACACAAAACAAATAAGACTAAAAGGTGAACTCTACATATACCCTAAAGCAAACAAGTTCTGCTAACTGGCTAAAAGAATGGGGACACTAGGATCTAGAGTTGCCAGTCTGCTTTCCAACCAACCAAATGGCTTGCAGGAGTGGAAAGAGGAATGGCAGGAATAAAATTTTCAGATGGTTCTGCTTCAAAGGCAGACTCAGTGGAGCACATCTCAAATTCATGTAAGAGAAGCACGGAAAGAAGCTACGAAGCAGTGCAAGTTCCTCCCCTAAAGCGACAGTGAACTCCGGAGATCCTCCCCACTTCCGGGAGGAGTTCTTTATTGGCACGCTACTCCAGTCAGCAGTGTCACACATCCAGCACCTATTGCAGTAAACACTGTGCTGAGAACACAGAAACAGACAAGATGCAGTCTCTGGCAACATACTAAAAGAAAGCGGGAAATGGGGTGCCTGGCTAGTTCGGTGGGTGGAGCAGGTGACTCTTGACCTTGGGGTTGTAAATTCGAGCCCCATGTTGGATGTAGAGATCACTTAAAAATAAAATCTTTTAAAAGGGGGGGAGGGGTGGGGAATGGAGAAAAATCAAAGTTTACATATTACTCAATAATGTATAAGAAGTATATAGCAATAAATACTATAACAACTATAAAATGTCAGTGTAATCCCTCTCACCTCCAACATGAATGGTTTCCCAAATACTATAACATAAAGACCAAAAGTAATAGCTTGATCTGCAAAGCACAGCACTATCTGATTCATACCAACCTCCCTAGCACCATCTAACTTATCTGCACAGTACAGCCTTCTCTGTGCTTCTATCTTGTCATTTCCTCTGGCCACAGGACTTTTGCATGTGCTGTTCTTGCACATATAACACTCATCTCTTCTCTTTGCCTATAACACTTTACCCTTCAAAACTTGTTTCAATTTTCACTTCCAAAGGAAAACAGTCCTTTCCCTTAAGCAGGATAGCATAATTAAGGGCACCAGTTCTATAGTCCTAAATCCTAGCTCTGCCACTTACCAATTCCATAACTTTGAGCAAGTCACACACTTTGTTCCTCAATTTCTTCATCTGTAAATGGGGATTACATGGCTGTCCTGAAGACTGAATAAATTAATTCAAGTAAAGTACCAGAACAGTATCTATGACATGGAGCTCAATATCGTGACTTGGTCAAATCGCTCCATTTTATTTTCCTATAGCACCAAGACCTCTCCCCTAATAGCATTTAACAAACTTATTTGTCTCTCCTTAATAGACTACAATGTCTAAGAGAGCAGAAACTATGTTTGTTCCCCATCGATGGGATACAGGAAATAATGCAATAAAGATTTGTTGAACAAAAAAGCAGTTGAAAGGAAGAAGCTGAGGCCCAGCAAGGTGACTTGTCTACTTCACAAAGCTTCATCTGCGTGACTCCAAAGCCCAGGCCTTTCACTACACCAGGCTGCCTCCTCTGTAAATGCAGAAGATGTGGCAACTGCAACTAATGTAGCCAGCAAAGACGAAGATAACACAAAGCATTTAAAAACAAATTTTGTGGCAACACAAAGAACACTGTGTTCTTTGAGAGTGGCATCTCGAAGCTGACCAAAACTAACACAGGTGCAGGCTTACTTCCAGTTCCAGCTCCAGCACCCACACTGCTCACCTGGGCCTCAGTTCCCTCCTCTTTAACAGAAAAGGATGGGCCGGATCACGTCTAAAGTGTCTTCCAATTCTAGAGTTCAATGACAATAAATCAATTTATGTGGCAATTTTTAAAAGATTTTTTTTTAATGGAAGTTTAACAAGCAGACTGAACCAAATAGCAGTGGTTTTGAGGAAGACCTTTAAAGAATGTGTTCAAATGACTTAATAAACCCTATTAATAAAGTCAAGTCACCTTTGCTCGGAAACTACAAGAGACATCATTTTCAAGAAGTATTAACAGCCGTCCACAGACACGCCTACATAGGAGCCTAGGCTGTCATCAAGAAACTCTGAGGCAAACAGCACAGCGGCAACGTGGGATTAGAACACCTCTGCAAAACTCCGGCTAACCACTACAAAGAAGAGAAAAAAAATAAGCTCAGAGGACGCACACACAGTAACCTGCGACGTAGTACAATTGAACTAGGCTCTCAACTCAAACGTAAAAGGTAGTTGCAATCCTGGCATCGCAGATACTTTAAAAGTTGAGATAAACTCACAACCCTAATTCTACTTCAGCAGCAATTCAGTTTCCCTTCAAATTAGGAAAGAGGCAAGGGAAAGCAAACTGTAAGGACCCTTAAAAATCCACCCTGGGACGCTCCAGACGAAGCCGAAGCCGGGTGCACAAGAACGGGTGCAGGGAAAGGCACGCACACGACAGCCGCGCGGCTGTCAGCCCCTCCCCGGGGCGAGCGGCCCCCAGGCGCACGCCTGCCGGCCCGGCTGGCCCTCCGCCCCCGGGAGCTTCGTGGGAGGGGCTGCGGCAGGCGGCGCCGGCTCGAGGGCAGAGGGACGAGGGGCGCGACGGCTGCGGACCCGGCTGCGGCGTCGCCCGGGGAGCGCGGGCCTCCCGCAGGCGGTGTGGGGCTGCGAGCCAAGCGAAGCCCAAGCCCGCGGGGAGCCCGGTCGCTGCTCACCTTCAGGGTCCACAGCGCTGAGCTCGGCATCAGCGGCTGCGGCAACCGCCGCCCACGCCGCCCGGCCCCGACCAGCACCGCCGCCCCAACCCAGAGCCCCGCCATTGTCGCCCCTGCCGACCGCCGCTCTGCCGACCTCTCACCCCACCGAAGGGGGCGGAGAAAGGGAGCGCCCGAACCTCGGCCAATCACGCGCCGGGGCCCGCGGCCCCGCCCCCTGCTGCGCAGGCTGGGAGGGGGGCGGCCAGCCGAATCGCGGAAACCCGCAGACCCGCCGCGAGGTGGGAGAGGGCCGGCACCCGAGGGAGGCGGCCCGGAACGGACCCCGGCGTGAGCCAGGCGGGGCGGACGCGCGTGAGTTCTGGCGGCAGCTGGTCCGCGCCTGCTTGGGGTAAATCCCATCTTGTACCAGCGTCCACCTAGCTCCCAGCCCGTGGCCTGGCCGCTCACTCCACGCCGGTTAGTGACCTAAGCCCCATGGCCACCCTGCAGGGCCGAGTGCCCTAAGTTCCAGACACAACCCCAGACTATGTTCCTTCTCTTTGACGGCATAAATTCCAAAGCACCAGGCCAAGAAGAGGTGCTGAACAGAAAGCAGAGGTGATGCTCTAGAAATCAGCGGTCGCAGCTCAAGCTACACCTCTGCCTCGAAATAGCTGCGTGTCCGGGGGATGAGCCAAAACCAGGGACAGTTTCTGTTGCTTGCTAGCAGGCACTCTTACTAGTAATCGTGCAACTACTAAGGGCTGGATCTTTGTGCTGGATGTCCCAAATTCTATCTCATTTTATCTTAACAAGAACTCTAAAGGCCCACACATTATTCCCATTTTGAAAAACTGAATTTATAGAGATAAAGTCATTTATCCAGTAAATGGTGACACTAGGTCTGGCTGTCTTCAGGCACTGGGCTTTTGCTTTGCTGTATTACAAACTTTTTAACATACGCAGCACAGAGAAACAACATTATGATCACCCAGGCCCCCATTACAGAGCTTCAACAAATCAACGTTTTGTCAATCTTGTTTCACCTAGTCCCCCTTTTCATCTTTTGCTGGAGTATTTTAAAGCAAATCTCAGACATCAGGTCATACCACCAACAAACAGGCCAGTATCAGGAGTTCTGCTCTTAACTATTTTGCTACTCCTTCAGAGTCACCTTGAGAGAGTTACAAAGCTAGGAATGACCTAGAGTATGTGTTACAGCATGGTAAATTCCTAGAGATACAAACAAGTGTTTGGGCATATCACAGAGGTGACATTTCATGGAACTGTGAAATGTAAGTAGAAACTTTCCTGACAGACAAAACAAAAAGGAATATCAAATTTCACAAGATTTGTCATCATCTGGAATCAGTTCCTACCCAAGAAACCTGCTTTTCTTTTTTTTTTTTCTTTGTTTTTCTCCTTCCCATTTTAACCTTTGGATTGGTTCTCCTTAGATCGTATCTGTTTTGTTCTTTTCATGAAAGGCAATTGTGGCAGAAACTACTTGTTTTCTCCACTCAGTCCTTTAATAAGAGACCTCTACGTTTTAGCTGCGCACAGGCCACCCAGCTCAAGGCTGCAATATCCAGCCTCCTTTACAAGAGGTATGGCCATGTGACTAAGGGCAGGCTCGTGGAATGTCAGGGTTGTGCCCTTGAAGAGTAGAGGCGCCCTCCATTTCCTCTCCTCTCCTTCCTGAAATTAGACATGGGTGGGTGCTGGAACAGCCACCTTCACTCTAAGACAGGAGCCCCATGTCGGAGATGACAGAGTAAATGACAGGAGGAGCCCAGCTCTTACCAGTCTGCCACTGCTTAATGCGTGTTCTGGGATAGAGAAATAAAGTTTTCTCTTGTTTAAGCCATTGCTATTTCTGCCTTTACTATAGCAGCCAAAACTGTGTCTTAACCAACTCATACTTTAGTATCCAGAGGTGAGGTGCTGACATAATGAAACCTGAAATGCATGGTGACAACAGTGACAACCCCACAATCGCAAACCAGAAGAGGAAAGCTGATGATGCCTCTTATTGCCATGGTACCTCTTTGGCAAAACGGTTACTTTAAAACTTCTAGACAGTCCTGCTATGGCTATCACTGATACAACCTATACTTCTAATACAATGTTTTCAAAGACTATGAGCGGCATTGTAAGTCAAACAGTTCTACCTTGTCTGAGCTGTGCCACACACTTAGGATGTTTATGATCTCCAAAGTCCACTTCCTGTCTGAAATGTCTGTAAACAGTTGTTCCATACACTTTGTCTACTTTATCCACAGTGACAGGGAAGCAAGTTACTCCCTCCGAACCCAGTCTGGAGCCATCTACTCCATCATGGCCAGAAGCATGTCTTTTCTCAAAACTCTGAAAGTATCTTTACATCGTCTTCTAGCTTCCAGAGTTGCTCTTATTCATGATCCAATGTATCTTATTACAGTTACCTGGCTGCTATCCTGTCATGTAGTGGCTATGGGGCAGAGAGAAGTCAGGGCAGGGAATCCTGAGCAGCCATAGGCACAACAAATAGCAAGCCTGCACTCCAGCAAGAGACCTTGACCTTTGAGGTACACATATCTGGCCCTCTTTGAGTATGTGCAGACCAGGTATGCTGGATTGGAAACTGTGTTTACCTAAATCCTCTTCCCTTTGTGATGCCTGGTTAGAGTTAATCAAAATAAAAATTGATAAGATACTTAGAAAGCAGGAGTGAAGCAGTAGCCATTACTCTCTGAAGATTATTACTGTAAGATAAGTAACATAGTTTCCTGGAAAGTCTCAGGTGGTCCTCAGACAAAACCTTGCACCCAGGTTGTTTTTCCCAACTGCTGCCTACCCCTGCTGACCACCAGCAACCCAGATCCACCACTGGATGCTTGACTGCAGACCCACAAATGGGATAACTATACAGAGGTAACTGCCTCTTACTAACCCCTCCATGAGATCCTTCTCATTCCCATTTGGCAGCGAGACATGTATGGCTTCTCAGCTATCTGTCAAACTCCAACTCGTCTACCTTGCCAGTGCATCAGGCAGACTATTTTAATCTCTCTCCTCTCTCTCTCTCTCTCTCTCTCTCTCTCTCTCTCATCCTTTGAAAGGAACCTGTAGCCATTGACTAATGTGAGAATGCATCAGGGAAGGAAAAACAGCCAGTTTTCAGGACTTACTGGCTCTGAATGGATAGTAATTCCTAGAGACTCAAAATCCTTGGTGTCCCACCACTGAAAGTAGAGATTGTGGCACAACTATTTGAGTGATGAATGGGTGGACCATGGCAGAGACTGCTTATTGTCTTCTAATGTCCATCTTCTTCCCATCACTTTAGAAAAAGAACTCTCACAATGTAGGTGGGTGCATGGTAAGAACTACATTTCCTCAGGGAAGGACTTCCAGGCCAGGAAGAATGGCCAGGTTACTAAGTTTTGCCCAATGGGATGTTAGCAGAAGTGACATGGACAACTTCTGGGTTTGGGTGGTGTCCTTCAAAGGAAGGAGCACGTCTTCCACTTTCCCTTCTCTTACCAGCTTGCCAGAATGCAGGCATATGGATTGTAAGGAAAACTCCCAAGAGTTGAGGAGATGGCAGGATCTAGCTAACTGCTCTCCAAATATGTTCATTCTTCTTCCTGAGCACACTAAGAGGCAAGATTTCCTAGCCTCCCTTACAGTTAGACATAGTGAGATACCTGCATTCCTGCCAGTGGAATGTGAGTAGAACTGAGATATTCCAACCTTTAGGCTAGGTTTATAAAACTTTCCATGCATTCCTTCACACCCTTTCTCCTCTCATCTGCTGAGACTCCTGGAAGGCACTAGATAGAAGGAGCCTTGGTATCTCAATGACTAAGTAAACCAAGATCTTTCTTGTCTTTCCACACTCAACTGTGACATGAGCAAGAAATAAACTTTTTATTTGCTTAAGCCACTGAGATGTGGGGATTGCAAAAGCAGTTAGTCTACCCAGGCTAATGCAGTATTAATAAAGGGAAAATAAATAGACTAAAAAGGACTTTTGTGCACATCAGATGGGAAAAGGTGATACTTAAGATGAAAGTAGATTTTTTTCTGAAAATGGAATGAAGGAATATTGAACACTAAATTATAGAATTGGTAAATTTTGACAAAAACTCTTCAAAATCCAAGTATGAAAAATATTTTTCACTATAACTATAAATGAATTAGACCATTGCTTAAAAACGGTCAGAATAAAAATGCACATTAACATCAGGAATAGTATCCATCAAATAAATAGCACCCAATGTATCTAAAAACATGGCAAGGATTTCTTCTCCTTATTTTATTTATTTATTCTTTGGGAGAGAAAAAAACAAGCAGAGGAGGGGCAGAGGGAGAAGGAGAGAGAATTTTAAGCAAGCTCCATGCCAACATGGAGCCCAATACAGGGCTCCATCTCACAACTGTGAGATCATGACCTAAGCCAAAATCAAAATTTGTACACTTACCCAACTGAGCCACCCAGGCACCTCGCAAGAATTTCTTCTCAAAGAATTCAGTATTAGAGTAGCTCGAAAGAAGGAGTTGGCAAACTTTTTCTGTTTAAGAAACAGTAAAAATTTCAGGCCTGTGAGAGGCACATAAGTCTCTTGCATATTTTTTCATTTCTTTATCAACCCTTTAAAATGTGAAAACTTCAAAATTAAAGTCTTAGCTTGCAGGCCTTATAAAAACAAGAAGCAGGCTGGATTTAGCCTGGGGTGTAGTCTGCAGACCGCTGTGCTAGCGTTCTGCTGTACTCCAGCAACCACTGGCAATTGGCCAAGACTGTGAGAGTTCTGTGACAAGTTCGTGATAAGATCTAACAATTTATGGATTTATCCCAACACACGGTCTATGGTATATTTGTTCAGGTTGCTTTAGCAGATATACTATAGACTGTGTGGCTTAAGCAGTAACTGTTTCTCACAATTCTGGAGGTTGGGAAGTTCAAGATCAAGGTACCAGCAGACCCCAGAGGCCGCTTCCCAGTTCGTAGGTAGCCATCTTCTTGTATCCTCACACAGTGGAAAGCAGAGATAGATGTCTAATGTCTCTTCTTATAAGGGTACTGATCCCATTCATGACAGCTCCACTCTCGTTCCCTAATCACTTCTAAAAGGCCCCAACTCCAAAGACCATCGTACAGGTGATTAGGTGTAACACATGAATTTTGGAGGGATACATTCAATCCCTAGTAGCAATCTATAACTAATGTTTTAAGGATTGACACTGGCCTGCAGACCAAATTTTATATGGTGGTTCAATCAAATGCATATCATATTTATGCACATACCATCCTTGGAACACCTTTCTAACACTAGGGAGTTCCCTACAGGATGAGTTCTTCCCAAGACAGAACCAGATATTTGCTTTGTCTTACTCCTTTACAGCTAGGTTGAGGCAGATGATCTAGCTGCACCAATAGCTGCATCCTGAAAAGGTGTCAATTCAAGACAGCAATGTGATAAGCAGCTGCTACCCAGAATCCATGTGCTGGTGAGGGTAGCAGCACAGGCTCCCAGTACAGGATCCATGCCGAGCCCAGGGGTCAGTGGGGTCTTTGCTGGGGTCTTGTAGGAATACTGAGGCATTCTGTCCCATCTCTGTATCCTCTGAGTCGACTCTCAAGCCCTTTGGAGATCGTGTGAGTTAATGTCTCTTAATAGATTCCATTTCTATTTAAACTAGCTAGACTCTTCTATTGTACCTAAGAACTTACCAATATAGATGTTCACTGATAAATGAAATTAATTCGCCATCCCAAATTAAACAGTGTGCAGGTACTACCACTAACACCAGAGCTGTTTTTCTTCAGTAAAAGATTTTGGAGTTTGTAGGAAATAATGGTAAATAATAAAAATAATTTTAAGAATTGAGTTTGTTCCAATTACTGTAAGAGAAATTTTTTTAATGTGGTCTCTTTCCTCAAGGAGTTCAAAAGTTATCTAGAGAGTGAAAAGTAGCATACTGAAAACAAAAAATAAGTACCAAATTGTGCACCACGATACAAAAACCCATCTCTAAACAGCCCAGGAGATGGAGCTACGCCCAGAGCTTTTTCCTCACATAGCAACCACAGAAGATTCTTGAAACTCTCGGTAACCATACTTTGTGTCCAACAGCTTCTTCATTTTGGCTACAGGTTAAGGACGTAAGAATTGAACCTGACTCTTAAGAAGATCTTAGGAAGATCTCAAATATGTTTGAGACCGTGGTACCTAAGCATAACAATTTTTATTTTCACAGAAACAAATAGTAATAGTTTATGCCTATTGTCTTTAAGCAAAGTATGCCCTGAGAGAACAAGTAACATTTGTAAATATTGCTACTTAGGAAACTTCCTTGCTTACTCTTTGTAATATGTGTAGATTAAGGATAAACTTGACAGGATCTGAGAAGATCAAAAGAACTACAAAGAGTCCATTTCTGACCCAAATGAAAGAGAGACAGTAGATAATTATTATTATTCATTGAATGCTTACTCTATGCCAGAGACTGTCTGTTCTAAGCAAAGGGGTGTCAGGAGACAAATACTATGGAGTTCATGGTTTTCATCTTCCAGGCCAGAAATCACAATGCGGCAGAATGTAGGCCACACATAGCACAAGGCTATGTTTGGCTTTAGCCCTCTGTGTGTGTGTGTGTGTGTGTGTGTGTGTGTGTGTCTGTTTGTGTGTGTGGTGTGCACTCCCATGCACATTGTATGTTTCTTAAATTGGTTAACTATTCAAAATACGGCAGCTTCCACATGAAAATCCAAATTTTCTTCTTTTGAGATAGTGAAAGAGTTAATAATGCAGGGATTCCTACCTAAAAACATCTGAAGGCATCTCCATGTGCAACACTCAGTCATTCACTCGATTCTCTTTAGATGCTTGTGTTTTTTAATCCCTGTTTTTTGAGGTGGAAAACCTGAAGCATCTTAATCGAGGAAGTGATACTGTCTTTGCATTTTAGAATTTTATTTTTGCATTATTCTAGAACTAGTGCAAAAGTATCCACATGGATAAATCTCACAAATGTAAGATCCAGCAAAAATAAATAAATAAACAAATAAATAACAAATTGCAGAAGAATACATACAGTTTGATACTATTTTCATGAAAGTTTTAATGTATGTGAAACAAACTCATATTATTGAAGAACACATGCATAATGAAGGGATGAAATAATGTACGGGAACACTGGTTACTGAATTTGAGAGGCAGGTTGCCCTTGCCCAGGGAGGCTAGTGCTGCATAACTGGGTAGCTTAGACAACAAAGACTTATTTTCCGACAGTTCTAGAGGCTAGAAATCCAAGATCGAGGTGCTGCCCAATTCACTTTCTGGTGAGAACTCTCCCTAGTTTGTAGACAGCTGCCTTCTCATTGTGTCCTCACCTGGCCTTTCCTCCCTGCTTAGGTTCAAAGAGAGTGAAAGACACAGCTTTCTAGTATCTCTTCTTCTAAAGTCTCTAATCCTGTCAGTTCAGAGTCTGACGCCAATGACTTCATTTAACTTTTAATTACTTCCAAAAAGGCCTAATCTCCAAATACAGTCACAATGAGGGTTAGGGCTTCAACATATGAATGGGGGTGGGGACACATCCAGCCCATAACACTGTCCCATGAAGTCACACACAGCATATTCTTGACCCAGCAATGAAAATGCATATGTGCAATTTCAGAGACTCAGGGACCAATGTTTCTACTGGGGGCTAGTCATGTAAGCACCCTTTGCTTAATACCTACCAAAACTCCAGATACCCAGAAGGAAAGCAGATGTTCAGCAATAAACCACATTGTTTGCACAGTCCGAGCACAGTGGGCCACCCTTGTCAGTGGAAAGCAGGGGGAATGCACCCAAAATCGAGCCAAGGGCCAACTTTGCAATCAAGCCCTTCTAAAGACAATCACTTCAGGGGCACCGGAGTGACTCACTGGGTTGAGCGTCTGGCTCTTGATTTTGGCTCAGGTCATGACCCCATAGTTGCAGGATCGAGCCCCAAGTTGGGCTGTCTGCAGTACCTCCTTGGGATTCTCTCTTCCTCTTTCTCTGCTCCTCCCCCACTCATACTCTCTCTCCCTCCCTCTCTCTCTTTCTCTTTCTAAGTAAAAACAAACTTAAAAAAATAAAGTCACTTGAGGCTTTCTGTGTCAACTCTCCTATGCACACTTGCCGATGACCCCCTCAGTCCTACTCCATCACTCTGGTTAATGACTGCTAAGATACCCAATTGCTAAGCACTAAAACCGGTACAGTAATTGTCTATAGATAATTGTTTCTAGGGTTTTTTTAATTTATTAAATTTACATCCAAGTTAGTTAGCATATAGTACAATGATTTCAGAAGTAGATTTCTTAATGCCCCTTACCCATTTAGCCCATCCCCCCTCGCACA
>PITB01032754.1:0-14694 GCA_004024585.1 Paradoxurus hermaphroditus
GCTCAGGGCCTGGAGCCTGCTTCGGATTCTGTGTCTCCTTCTCCCTGTACCCTTCCTCCACTTGCACTCTGTCTCTCAAAAATAAACATTAAAAGAAAAAAAAGAATACCCTGGATTCTATGGAAGTGGGGGGGGGGTGGAGGCAGTAATCTATCGATCTTTACAAAAACACCCTTTGAAATGACGCGACACTTTGTGTCAGAATTTATTTGGTGCAGATCCATAAATCCATGTTACAAATATCAGAAGAAAGCGTTCAAAAGAAAAAAAATTCAGAAAAGGATTTTTCTGAAAAAAGGAATGAAAATGTTAATAGAAAAAACTGAACAGAGACCTAAATCTCATGAAGTTGATTTTTTTTTAAAGGATGTGTGAATCGTATTCATAGTTCTAATTCTAGGTGTTCTTGCATAAGAAATCTACAACCTGGCCACTTAACAATCCAGGAACTCCAGGACGGACCAGAAATATTCTGGCTTGCTCTTTCCCCCTTTCTATTTTCTTTTTAAACTTAAGGTATCTTTTGTGTTAATTTCACGGGAAAATAATAATTCAGTGAAATGACGCTTAAAAAGGAGAAAGTGAATGATTATAGAAGAAATGTTTTAGAATTTTAATACTCGGATTTGGGATGGATTAGTAACGTTTGACCTTTCAGAACTATCACACAGTATGTAGTGCCAACGGGATAACTGGACTTCTGCAAACACAGATGCAAAAAGTAATTGTCTTGTACACTGCAGGTTAAAAGGTAATGCGTGGGCTCCTAGGTATTTGTCCAAAGGATACAGGTGTTCTGTTTCGAAGGGGCACATGCACCCCAATGTTTATAGCAGTGCTATTGACAATAGCCAAAGTGTGGAAAGAGCTCAAATGTCCATCGACTGATGAATGGATAAAGAGGATGTGGTTTATACACACACACACACACACACACACACACACACACAATGGAATACTACTCGGCAGTCAAAAAGAATGACATCTTGCCATTTGCAACAACGTGGATGGAACTGGAGGGTATTATGCTAAGCGAAATGTGTCAGTCAGAGAAAGACAAGTATCATATGATTTCACTCATAAGTGGAACTTAAGATACAAACCGGATGAACATAGGGGAAGGGAAGCAAAAATAATATAAAAACAGGGAAGGGGACAAAACATAAGAGACTTTTTTATTTATTTATTTTATTTTTTTTAACGTTTATTTATTTTTGAGAGACATAGAGTGAGCAGGGGAAGGGCGGAGAGAGAGGGAGACACAGAATCCGAAGCAGGCTCCAGGCTCTGATGAGCCGTCAGCACAGAGTCCGACGTGGGGCTCGAACTCACAGACCGTGAGATCATGACCTGAGCGAAGTCGGCCGCTTAACCGACTGAGCCACCCAGGCGCCCCCATAAGAGACTCTTAAATAGAGAACAAACAGGGTTTCTGGGGAGTTCTGGGAGGGGGATGGGCTAAATGAGTAAGGGGCAGTAAGGAGGACACTTGTTGGGATGAGCGCTGGGTGTCATATGTAGGGGATGAATCACTGGACTCTACTCCTGAAATCATTAGTGCACTAGATGCTAACTACCGTGGATGTAAATTAAAAAGAAAAAGATAACATGTGTAAAATTATTAGGCAGAGCGTTTGAGTTTTAAAATAAGCTCATGGGATTAAATTTTTTTTCCCTGAAATCGAGAAAAAATAATTTCAGTGAAGTTTCCAAATAATCAACAGGCTAGAAAACATATATCTGGAATCTTAACCATAGCGAGAGGTGACTTCTATGCTATTGCACTTACTAATGCTATGGTGACGGAAGTCCTGCCCATATCCCCACGACAGAGAAGGACTCCAGCCTCCAGGGGCCTGAACACCTCACATGGCAACATAACTCACATGCTTTGATATTTTGTGTGAACTGAAATCAGAACACTGCCCTGAAAAATCACCACAGGCTCTGTTGTCCTGCCACCTGTATTGTATTGTATCGTATTGTTCCCTGTTGTAGTTCCTGAGAAATTAGTGATTTTCCAGGGGATGAATCGAGTTTCACCCTCCTACCCATGCACTCAGCGGGCGATCAGACTCCGGTCAACTCGCGATACCGGCATCTTCATCAACGTACGGGGAACAAAATCCAATTTTAAGATGTGAAAACTTGAAAAACTAAAATAAAAAAATATATAAAAACGAAATATAACTGTAGTTCTCATTCTCATTCTCAACTCCAGCCCCACTCAGAATTAAACCCTGGGAGAATCGGAAGCCTAGGATGGGCATTGAGGACGGTAGGACTTGAGGCGCCCGTGCTCCCACCCCGTCCACGAGCCGCACTTCGGCTGCCTCCCAACTGCGATCGTGACCGAAGCTCTGTCGTCCGAATGCGTCTCAGACGCGGGCTTTCCGGTGGCCCTCCTCACCCAGGGCAGCCGGGCCCCGCCGCCCGGAGCCTGAGGCCTCACTGTCCGCGATGAACGAATGAACCTCTCTCTTCGGAGCCCACGGCGCCGCTAGTCACGCACCAGCCTAGGGAAACTGAGAGGGCAGTCACTGGAGGAATTTTCTGTAAGGCTCAAATCTGTCCGAGAAAGGCTGAAAGCCCCCGTATGGGGAATGAGCACTTTGGGGCCGAGGAGAGGCGACCGTCCAGGCCTTTCTGCGGCCAGCGTCACGCCCGGGGGGCCTCTGAGAACGGGAGTCTCCGTCTTTTCGTCGGGTGCTAGCGGGCCACCCGTCACGATACAAGACGCCAAGCACGTTCGGAGTGCGGCTCCGGATACAGCGTCAGGGAACTGGCGTTGATTCGCATAAAGAAACGCATCAAGTTGGACCGTGGCTGGCGTTGTGCTGAGTCAGGGCTGACGGCCCGGGGGAGGCCGGAGGGTGAGAAGGCCCGGGCTCAGCATTCCTGCTGTTCATCGGCTTATAAACCGACAGAGACTAAGACACGGCAGCAGAGTGCGCAATGCAGAAAATTCTGCCGCCTTCCAGCCGCACCCACGCAGATAAACAGCCTTTGCTGTCGGTGCAGCAATCTGCAGGGGTGACAGTCGGGGCACGCGTCCGAAATCAGCACACGCGCTTACACAGGAAGTAAAACCCAGATACTTTTATTTACACTTTAGAAAGCAAACAGGCTGCCCACAAACAATGGTTAGGAAACTCTAAGAGTTTTTTTGGTTTTTGGCTTTTTTTTTTTTTTTTTGTACTCTTAAAAAAATATAGGTGTTCATCCGTACCAATCATTTTTCTGGCAAGAGGGGTTAACTTTTAACCTCCCATCCGGACACTTCACAACTCCAAGTATTCGAAATGCACTTAAAATTTCCCCTGCTCTTAATTCATGTAGTACATTCTCGTAGCAATTAGCTGACTGGTGAGGTCGAAGAATTTCTTTTACAAGGAAGTCCAAATCTTTAGGAGGTTGTAAGGGGACAAATTAGCATTCTCCGGGTCAGTATTCGTTTTGATGGTACTATTTTTCTTTCATGTCTCCTGAAAGAGTGTGTGTGTGTGTGTGGGGGGGGGGACAGGCATACCTGCACAATTCAGATCCAAGCACAAAGTAGCATTTTAAAAATAAATACCTAATAAATACCTGCCACACTTGTATTTCCATGTCCTCGACTGTTTAAAAATTACCGCAAGTGTCGCCGCATGTCTGCCTGCTCTCTTCCCAGCCACCTCCCGGCCCCCGCCTGCTGGACCTCCGCCCCGGGAAGGGAGCTGCTCCTCGTCACTTGTCACGCGGCGTCCAGTTTGGTATCCTGGGCTTCACGGGCAATTTCAGAACCTCAACTGACAGTCTACCGACCTGCTCTCAATCTTTTTTTAGTGCTCTTTGGCAAATATCCCAAATGAAATTCAACTCTAAGTTAAAAGTATCAACCAGAGATAGTGCGAAGGGGCGTCTGTGACCTCGCGGGCTGCCCCGAGGCCCTGGAGAGCGTCGGAGCGGACACCCGAACTGCCCCGGACCCAAGCGACTGCAGACACCTGCCGCTCTACCGCCACGGCGCAGCCACCCACAGAGACGGCGAGGGCCCCCCGGCTGGACGGCAGCACCCGCAGAGGTGGCCCGGGCCGCCGCGAACACGCTCCCAGGCGGACAGCCCCCGCGCCCACGTCGCCCCCCGCGCCCCATCCCGGCGAGCACCGGCGCGCTCGCCACTCTACCTCGCAGTGTTAAGAACAGCAAGCACGACACACGGACACGCGCGCTCCCGCGCCGGGCCTTCCCCCGCTCCGCCCCGCTCGCTTCCAGGCGCGCTCGACTGCAGGCTGGAACCGCGCTTCGGCTTCGGGGGGCTAGCAAGAACACGTCGTTATAAAGCTGTCTGGGGGGGGGGACCACCGCTAGATGGCCAAGTCGCTCGGTCTGGCCCGGCCGCCGCTGGCCTTGCTGGCCTTGCTCGAGCGGCCCGGGTCCGCGGGGAGCAAGGGCGGCGCGTGCAGCTCGGCCGCCGCGGTCACGGCCCGCTCCCCGTCGAGGTCGGGAGTCCCTGCCAGTCCGCTCTCTCCCGAGCTGCCGCCGCCGCCGCCGCCCGCCCCGGCCGCCAGGGGGAGCTGCGGCGCGCTGCCCGCGGGGCTCGGGGACGCGGCGGAGGAGGACGCGGGCGGGGAGGCCTCGCCGGCGGAAGTCTGCTGCGCCGCCTCCCGCTCGGCCCAGTTCTGCTCGGGCGTCAGCAGGCGGCGGTCGCCGTCGTGGAGCTTGGCGGCGGGGCCCGGGTCGCGGGCGTCGGCGGCGGCCGGGGCGGCCGGGGCGAAGTCCGCCGCGGGCGGCGGGGCGCCCGGGTAGCCCGCGGCCGGGCCCGGCGAGGAGGCGGCCTGCGCGTAGTAAGGCGGGAACCCGACGGTCACGGCGGGCAGCGCGGAGGCGGCGGGCAGCAGCAGCGGGCTCGCGCCGCCGGGCATGCAGGCCCCCAGCCTGGACTCGGGGGAGTCCGAGCGGTAGTGGTCGGTCACCCCCTGCTTGAGCTTCTTCCAGCCCAGGTGGTAGATCTCCAGCATGTTGAGGAGCAGGGACACGCAGGCCACTGCCAGCATGAAGATGATGAAGATGGTCTTCTCCGTGGGCCGGGAGATGAAGCAGTCCACCGTGTTGGGGCAGGGCCAGCGGTCGCAGCGGTAGAGCGGCTTCAGCTCGAAGCCGTACAGGAAGTACTGCCCGGCGATGAAGCCCACCTCGAACAGCGTCTTGAAGATGATGTTGAAGACGTAGGTGCGGAGCAGCGCGCCCGCGATGCGGATCCGGCCCCGGTCGTCGCGCACCGGCGGCCGGTCCTTGTGGCCGTGGCCGCCGGGCCCGCAGCGCGCGGCCGCCGCGTCGCCCTTCAGCGGCTCGTCCTCGCGCTCCTTGCGCTTCTCCTCCATGCGCACGATGTGCAGCACATGGCCCAGGTAGATGAGCGTGGGCGTGGACACGAAGATGATCTGCAGCACCCAGAAGCGGATGTGCGAGATGGGGAAGGCCTTGTCGTAGCACACGTTCTCGCAGCCGGGCTGCTGCGTGTTGCACGTGAAGTCCGACTGCTCGTCGCCCCAGACCTCCTCGGCGGCGGCGCCCAGCACCAGGATCCTGAAGATGAACAGGACCGTCAGCCAAACCTTGCCGATGACCGTGGAGTGCTCCTGCGCGTTCTCTAATAGCCTCCCCAGGAAGCTCCAGTCGCCCATCGCTTCGGATCGCTAACCTGCAAGGGAACACAGCCGGTTAGAACGAAGGCAGGCCACGGCCGGCCCGGCCGGCGAGCCAGAGGGGCGGGGGCCGGCGCGCGCTGCGGCGCCGCGAGGTGGCGTCCCTGGGCAGCTGCGGTCCCGCCTCCACACGGGGGAGGCGCTGCGGAGCTCTCGACAGCACGCGTGTGCAGGAGTGTGCGCGCGTGTGCCAGGGCGCGCGCGCGTGTGTGCCTTCCCACCATCCGCTGGGCAGGGTTGGAGAGACGCCCGCGGCGCCGGTGTAACTCGGAGCTACTGTCACACGACACAAGCGCTGGCACGAACCAGATGCCCACGGGTGACTTAAACCCTTAAAGCCTGTGTCTCCATCTAAGATGGGACGAGGGTCATTAGGTCATGCGCAGGGAGCTGCCTCCTAGACGAGGGAGGGAGGGAGGGCCCGTGGGCCCCCTCGGTGAAGGTAGCAGTGGTCGTGGGACGCAGGGGACCAAGATTAGGTGTCCTCCGTGTCGCTGCTGCTCAGACAGGCCAACCGGAACTGAAAGGGAGCCCGTTCTTCTCACTGCCATTCTTCGCGCCAGGAGAGCCGTCTAAGCGGCCTGTATGTACACGAGTTCCAGCAACAGCGAACACTCTTCTCACTTTGAATTTTAAAACGTTTAAAAATATTGATTTTTATGAATTGGTGCGAAGACAATAAACAAAACAGAACTTTACTCACCATGATCTAAAGAAACAGACCAACGTTCACTCGGAATCAACCTCCAACCCATTGTTTTGGTCACCCGAGGTCTCACGCACCCTAGCAGCCTCCTTGCCCCTCTTGTGACCGGCTCTGTTCTACTCGGCAGGTTCTTACAAGGAAAAATATTTTAATGGAGAAACTTAGTTATGGAACACGAAACAACCCAGTCTTGCACGAAGGAGGTCAGGGGTCAGGGAACCATTCTGGGCGACTCCTGCTTCTGCTAAACCCCAGACCCTCAGGAGGTCTCTGACTGGCATCTCTGCCCACAGCCGCGGCCCCTCCCTCCACTCTGCCGAACGGTTCCCTCTGGGGCGCAGGATAGAGGCCTTGACCGTGCACACCGCCCATCCGTCCCTGATCCGACACTCTGGTGACACCCAGCTTCTTGCGGCCCCTGACACGGCCTTTATGCCTTTCCGCGTGCTGTTTCTTCAACTTACGAGTTGGCCCCAGGCCAGGGACTGGCCTACTGCCTCCACTCCCCCTTCCAGACGGGCCAGCTCAGGCTGACACGGCGCCCTGTGTTTTCTCTTCCCCCTTATCATGGCCCTGGCTTAACGGCTGTTGCTCCCTTTACATTCCAGGAGGTTCTCTCCGTCCTCCCACGCCTCCTCGCCCCTTGCTGTGCCTGGACAAGCGCGGCCCCGGGAGCTCCTACGGAAAACCGCCCGTAACCACCCTGACTGCGAGTGGGCTTCCCCGTCATTCTAGCTCTGGGGCTGGGGTGTGCGTGCGCGTCCTTTCCTCCTTGACGTCTGCAGGCGGGGCGGCCGGGCAACGTGCCTTCCTGGAAGTCGCTAAGAAAAGACCAGTGTGGGAATTGTAGTCTTCCTCCTGCGCCTTCCCAGATGCGCGGGCAGTTCTGCCCAGCCCGGCCCGGCATCGTGCGCCAAAAAGGGGTCAACGGGACGAGCCCGGTGGGCTCTCCCCACGAGGCTGGTGGCACATAACGCCACGAGGGAGGGACTGCTTGTCCCAGGGCCTGGGAAGTGTTGCTGGCGTTTCCCTGCAGGGCCGGGGAGACCGAGTTCCGTAATGATCAGGGGTCCCCCACAGGAGAGCGCGGGCCCGCCCCCAATGTCCATCGTGCACCTGTTGAGAAACACGGGGCCAGGGAGACATTTATTCAGTCGGTAAATCAGCCGAGGCGGGCACGGCGGCCGACCGTGGCAGCTTGGGACTCTTCTCTGCTGGCTCAGCCTCTCCAGCGTTCCTTAGGTCCAGGCGCTGCAAGACACTTTAGACAGGTACCCTTCAAATGACATCATGACCTTTGAGTGCAACTACAGAGTCGCGGCGTGTTCCCATCTGCACACTAAGCCAGGACTCTGGCAGGTGCCAAAGCTCAGTACATCCTAAAGACAGCGCAGCTAAGCATGTGTCCTAAGCGGTGGGGGCGGGGGGAGAGCCCACGGCTCGTGCACTGCGTGGTGGCACACGCTGACGAAGTCTTTCTGGAAAGGAGTTCGCTAACACGTAAGAGGAGCTACAGAAGTCATGAGACCTCGGGGCACCTGGGCGGCTCGGTCGGCTAAGTGCCTGACTTCGGCTCGGGTCGTGACCTCGTCTCAGTCTCGTGGGTTCGAGCCCCACACGAGGCTGTGCGTCGCCAGTGCGGAGCCTGCTTGGGCTTCTCGCCTTCCCCTCTCTCTCTGTCCCTCCCCGGTCGTGCTTTCTCTCTCTCTCAGAAATAAATGAACTTAAAAAAAAAATCATGATACCTCTAACCTGTAATGCTACCCGTGGGCTCTCATGCCAAGGGAATAAGCAGAGATTCGGCTGAGGGGATGAACGGGGATATTTACTGTGAAGGAATAATTGGAAACAGAAGCGCCCACCAAAGGCGGAGCAGTTGAGCGCATAGTGGTGCCCGCGGCTGCCATCGGGGTCTGGTGACCCGGCTCCTGCTCACGCCTCCTCTCCCTCAGCCGGCCTGGAATGGGATCGGGCAGGGAAATTCTCGCCTTCCCACCTCCTCTTGTTGCATCCGGGGAGGTTAAGAAGTCAGCTGGGGAACTTCCGGGACAGCTTTCGGTTTCTAACGAAAGGGCAGATAGCTTTGCTGTCACTTTTCCTGTCTTTCTGTGGTGAGGACACAGGTGACGCCCGGAGTGGGGCGGTCACCTTGCGAGCACATGTCAACAGGCAGGAGGGAATGGTCGAGAACGTCCCAAGGCACCTGTCGTGACACTGCGGTCCTGCTGAGTCAACCCCCACACACTCTCCAGACTTACGCGACGGGGGAAAAAGAAACCCATTTGTTCAAGTTTGGCTCTCTATTGCTTGCAGACGATTCCTACACTCTCTTAAATTATTTCCAGGGACATCCAGGCAGACATGGAGAGCTCTGATGCATTCGTAACTACTAAAATATAGGGTGTTCATGAGATATGATTTTTAAGATCACTAATGACATGAAGATACATTCACGCTGTGCCGATAAATGACAGACACCTGACACGAAACCGCAGCCGGCTGCCGGCCGTCTCCCACGCCTCCGTACAGGCCGAGGAAGATCGAGAATGATACCGAAATGTGGACCGCGGTGTTTCTAGAACTGGGTGATTTTTATTCTCTTTTTTTACATCTCTTTGCACTTTCTGTGACAACTTATGCTCACTGTCATAAAGGATTGGCGGCCATGACTCATGTTTCAGAGTTCTAGTTTTTGAAAACAATCTGATCGTTTTTCCGTTGCGCTTGCGTCATGGTGGCCGCTCCTGCCATCCCTTCCATCACGTCCCCGGCCAGCACACAAACGACAAACACGATACACGCGGCGTCGGCCCAGTGTCAGACTGGAGAGGGACGCTGGGGTCTCCGAGACGCGGCCCGGAGCCTGCCCACGGTTGTCGCTGGTGACACAGAGCTCGCACCGGGTGCCCCTGCCGTGGCATCTACCGAGCTCCCCCAGGGCAAGGGCCTGGCGCTTCGTATCCGGTCCCTCACCGCTGAGTCCTACCCCTACCACACCTCCCAGTCTGGGGCCGCTTCTGGAAAACACATGAGTGGACGAGTAAACACATTCCCCGGAGGACTGAAAATCTACGACAAGGCCTGCAGTGGGGGCCAAGGTCCGGTCCGAACGGGAGACCCCCGGTAGAAGTGACGTCCGCCTCTCTTCGCAGCGGTCAGAGCCGGCTCCGGACCTGCGCACACGCTCCTGAGGCGCCTTATCGACCCCGCCCTTCGACCCCGTCCCTCGCAGCAGGTCAGCAAGGGGAGGTGGGCGGAGGAGAGGGGCGCCCTGGAACAGCGGACGCACGGCGCACGGCGGGGGAGGCCTCGCGGCCCACGGAGGGCTGCCATCGAGCGAGACAGACGCGAGGTGAGTGACCGCGGCGTCTCTCCGCCGGAGAGGCGAAGACGGGCTTATGCTCACTGTCGGCGTGTCGGGTCACTCCGGGACAGGCCGACAGCAGCTCCCGAGAGCTCCGGCGCCCAGGGCTTCGCCGCGGGAGGTGCGCGGGGGGCGGCGGGGGGGAGTGGGCAGGGGCCGAGAGAGGCCTCCCTCAGGGGAGGTGGGGGAAAGGGAGGGCATCGCAAGGCCAGAGCGGCGTTCCCACGGCGGCAGCAGGAACACGCGGGGCCTGGCGGCGGGAAGCGGGGCTGGAGCGCGGCTTCAGCACATGGGAGACGCTGGGCGGACACGGTGGCGCGGATGACTGAAAGGACACCGAGGGCCACTCGAGCGTTTGGAGAGCGGGGAGACGGGCTGGAGGCGCTGCTCAGAGCGGCCGGTGGGGCCTCGGGAGGAGTGATCACCTCCCAGTGAGTGCCGGAGGCCCGGCCGGATGAGAAGGGACCGACAGGAAGGAGACGCGGTCTGGAGACAACGATAAAGCCGAATGCAGAGCCGGCCTAGAGCCAGACCCCGACAGAGGGAGGCGGCGACTACAGACCAGGCGCACGCTGCGGAGCCCGAGCGGGCCACCGGGCGGCCGTCTGAAGGGAAAGACGCTGAGCGAGGCCTGCTGGTCTGGGCGTGGAAGACAAGCTGGAGACTCCGGCGGCTTTGAGACTTTTCCGGATCAACAGGGGTGGTGGGTGACACGAGGGATTCCGTCCGGGAGGCAGCTGGAGACACGGAACCGGAGAGGGCTGGACGAGGGTCCGCGGTGTAGCCGCGCGCAGCCACAGAGCAAAGAACGAAGGCTGGACGCCCGCGGGGGTGCGTCGAGGCGGACGAAGAGCAGGACGGGAAGGGCCTCGCCGCCCTCGCAGGGTGGGGTCCGTGTCCGATGAAGGGTGGCGGGCCTGGCCACCCGGGGAAGGGCCCGAGACGCGGCAGGGAGGGACGGCGGCGACCCCGGGCGGGGGCCTGGTCAACTCCGCCAGGCAAGGTCACGTTGTTGGGCTTGTGCTTGTTTCGTTTTCAAAATACCATCGAGACAGAAGACCCTTTTCTTCTGTACCGAATTGACCTCGGCATACGGCTTTGCCTGAGCTCCTCACGTTCAAGAGTGACTGTTCCTCAGGATGTGCGAGGGCCCGCAGAGCTCTCCTCACTGCCGGGGGGGTGGGGCGCCGGTCACGTCCACGAAGGCGCCTTCTCCGGGAGCGGTCGACAAGGCCGGAGAACGAGGAGGACACGGGAGCGAGGAGGCCAAAGGCGGACTTTGGAGAAGGAGGCGACTACGGCCGGGATCAGCGCTCTGTGTGTGCGCAACAAGGACGGAAATAAGGAAGGGGCCCCTCGACCTCACAACAAGGAGGCCGCCGCTGGGCTTTGAGCGCCCAGTCTCGTGGGCGCCTTGGAGCCGAAACTAGTCTAGGCCAGCAGTTAAAGAGGCAGAGCGTGGGGGGGATGTGGAGGCATGGCACGGAGAGCACCTGTTCGGTCAGTCCAGAGACTGGAGGAAGGATGACACGAAATGGGGGGGAAAGTGGGGTGATTAGGCCCAGTGGGGGTGTTTTCAAGACAGGGAAGGCGGCGGGTGTTTGGCCTCGGAGACACAGAGTCGCGGGGACAGGAGGACGGAGAGTCAGGCTGCCCAGCACCAGGACGGGGCGAAAGGAAGCGGGGGGGCGAGGGCAGATGCGGGAGGAGTGTCCTCCGGGTGATGACAAAGCCCTTCTCAGCGAGGTCAAGCAGGAGGTCGTCTTAAGGCCCCGGGAAGAACGAAGGTCTGATAGGCAGGGGACAGAGAGGGCGAGAGAGATGGCCTGGGCTCCCCAAGTCCCCCGCACGGCCAGACGCCGTGTCTGCACGAGGTGCGGCCACTCAGCGAGGACCGAGTGAGGCCGACCACGCGTGAGGCGCTCGGCGCTGAGCACCGCAGGGGAGCACCGCCGGGGGCAGGTACGCTGGGGCGGGACAGACGCGGGACAGGAGAGAAGGGAGGCCAGGCGCCGGTGCTGCGGGCGGACGGCTGGGGCGGGGCGGGGGGGCAGCACCCAGGCCGGGGCGGGGCCGGGGCCCCCCTGAGAGTGAAGACCTGGGCCGCAGATACGGGGAAGGAAGGGACCAGCGGGGAGCAGCCCTGGGGAGCCTGGGATGGAGCAGACGGGGGCGGGGGGCGGGGTGGGGGGCGAGCGGGTCAAAGAGGAAGTCCGCAGGCGGACAGATGGGCAGCAGACACTCAGGAGAGCTCGGGCTGTGCTCCGCGGGAGAGGGCGATGCGCTGGAGGGTCTGAACGGAAGGTGACGGAGTCCAACTTCCACCTTCGCAGGACCCCGCGGTTGCCGGGGTTGTGGAGGGGGCGGTGGGCAAGGGCGACAGCCGGGGGTCCAGCGGAGACTGTGCAATAATCCAGAAAAGCGACAGCGGCGACGAGCGGCCGAGTCCGCCCCGATTCTGAAGGGAGGCCCAGCACGGCGTGCCGACGGGCCCAGGACTGGGTGGTGCCGAGGGGAGCCCAGGGCTTCCACCCTGATCGGGGGGCAGGGAGCGAACTGCCTTTACAGAGACGGGGAGACCCGAGGGGGCGCCGGGAAAGGCACGGGAATCCCGAGTGCTGTTTCGGGAATGGTAAGTTCGAGGCATCTGTTCGACATGCGAGTGTGGAGGCTTGACATCAACATTTGGGAGTCCTCGTGGAGCCCCGAGACTGGACCGAGAGGATCTAGGGGAGGGGAGAGGACAAGGGGCTGGAGATCAAGCCGGGGGTGCTCCGGCACTCGGGGCTGAGGACGGAAGGAGACGCTTACAAAACAGCCAGTTAGGAGACGCAGCTCTCAGCTAAGAGTCTGGGAGAGTAACACCCCAACGATGTCATGGATTTTACTTGACTCCCTTTTGTAACAATAGACTGACCCTGTAAGTTCAAGGTAACAGAACAGGAAGCGTGGCGAGGCGGGTTAATTTTGTAACTGTGACTGTCTGGGACACTGCCGAGTGGGACTTAGAGGGTCACGTATACGCTGAGCCGGAAAGAGTTCTGTGCTCAATTAGTAATGTCTGCTAAGGTCTGGTGTGGGGCAGTGTGGCCCGGATGCTAATTTTTGCCATCCCTGACTTGGCACAAATTTGAAAGCACACAGAAGGCTGAACCAGTCACAAACACGATACAATGAAAAGTGGCTTATCTAAGTATCTTTTTAGCAGGTGGAAAAGCGTTTCTGTTAGCTCGTACCTTACCTGCCTGTTTCAAACTTTCACATGTAAGATAGTAATTTCCAGATGCCATGAGACCTAGCCTATGGTATTATGTACTTCCCACAATTTTCCCATACTTCTAGTCTCTTTAAAAAGGACACAGAATTCAAAATAAGTTCATCAAAGCAACAGAGGCCGCTTTCTTCTTTTACTCTGTAGCCTCAACGCCAACATTTAGCGCGTCCGAACTTCTAAGACTAACGAGCAAACGCCAACGGGAGGTAGGCTTTTAAAAGCTGGCTGGGTGCAGTTCCCATTGAGTCACGGCAACGGGAAAAGCTCAGCCACACAGACAGGCATAAAAGACGGAAAAAACCGAACCTCTGAAGTTTCAGACTGAACCACATGTGAATTGTTTTCCATCTCCAGAAGAAAACAACCGATCACACCAACAGCAGGGCACCCACGGCAACAGTCCCAGACACACTAGATTATCTGGTAGGACGAGGCCCCCAACTTTGTTCTTCACACTTGTCTAGACTCTTCCCTATGAAATTTAGGTAGAGCTTGTCAGGTTCCACAACAATCTGAGACTTGAAATTTACAGTTGAATCAAATTTAGCTCTTTATAAACTAGTTTCCTCACCGATAAGCACAACCAATCCATTGATTCATGCCCTTCAATAGTGTTAGGATAGTGTAACGCAAAGTCTTACGTGTCTTTTGTTAGATTTATTCCTAATTTATGCTTGTTTGATTTTTTTGTTTCAAATAGTTTTTATTAATTTTTTAATGTTTATTTTTTAAATTTTTAAAAAATTGTTTTTAATGTTTACTTATTTTTGAGAGAGAGTGCAGGTGGGTGAAGGGCAGAGAGAGAGAGGGAGACACAGAATGGGAAGCAGGCTCCAGGCTCCGAGCCATCAGCACAGACCCTGACGCGGGGCTCGAACTCATGAACTGTAAAACCAGGACCTGAGCTGAAGTTGGATGCCCGACTGACTGAGCCACTCAGGCGCCCCAAATGTTTATTTATTTGAGAGAGAAAGGGGCGGGGAGAGAATGAGTGGGGGAGGGGCAGAGAGAGAGGGAGACATAGAATCTGAAGCAGGCAGCGCAGAGTCCGATGTGGGGTATGAACTCATGAACCATGAGATCAGGAGCTGAGTAGAAGTCAGTCACTTAACCGACTGAACCACCCACCCAGGCACCCCCAAATAGTTTTTTCATTATAAGTTTTGGTTGGTTATTATTGGTACTTAGGAGCATGGTTTTTTCTTTTTATTTCTAAAACAATTTTTTTTAAGGTTTACTTATTTTTGAGAGAGAGAGAGAGACAGAGCATGAACAGGGGAAGGGCAGAGAGAGACACATAGAATCTGAAGCAGGCTCCAGGCTCTGAGCTGTCTGCACAGAACTTGATGTGGGGTCGAACTCACGAACCGTGAGATCATGACCTGAGCCAAAGTCGGAGGCTTAACCGACTGAGCCCCCCAGGCGCCCCAAGTACATTGTTTTTATATATTGATCTTGTATCCAGAACCCTGTTAGGAAGCTCCTACAAGTTCGAATAGTTAGGAGACTTTGGATTCTCTATGTACCATACAATCATATCATCTGCTATTAAGGACAGATTGGTTTCTTCCTCCCCTAATTCTAATTCCTGTCTTTTCTTTTTCTGGTCTTGTTTTCTTGTGCTGACCAGCTCTCCTAGCACAATGTGGAGAGAGTGACATCT
>PITB01032755.1:0-14669 GCA_004024585.1 Paradoxurus hermaphroditus
CCTCCTCCTCCTCTTGCTCCTCCTCCTCCTCCTCTTCCTCCTTCTTGTAAGTTTATTTATTTATTTTGGGGGGATGGAGAGAGAGAGAATCAACAGGGGAGGGGCAGAGAATGGGGGGTGGGACAAAGCATCTGAAGCAGGCTCCACGCTGACAGCAGACAGCCCGATGCTCACGAACCATCAGATCATGACCTGAGTCAAAGTTAGGCGTTAACCCACCGAGCCACCCAGACGCTCCTCTAACTTCTTTCAAGACATAACTTTGGGGGCACATCCAGGAAGTCTTCCCCGTATGGAGAGCTTCTGTGTCCCCACAGTTGCCTGCACATTTCTGTCTCAATACCAGATTCTAAAATCATCTGTTGACTGGTCTGTCTTCTCCAGTTGACCTCGAGCTCATCAAAACAGAACCTAGCGGCATTCTGGGTACTCAGCGACATTCAGCTGAACCAAACCAACACCGTTTCCTTTTTATGAAACCAAAATTCTGGCAAAACAGGCAGAAAACCTCCAAGTTCTGGGCACATTTTGGTTGCTGAAGTAGAGTATTAATTAATTAATTAATCTGCCTACCAACCAACTTCTTGTTAATATATCTTAACTCCACATTCGTTAGCATGATTTTACCACAAAGTCATCAATATGTCAAGTCACTCGACTGAAATCTAAAAATTGGATAAGTGGGTCTTCAGTGTATAGAGAAAAGTCAGATCCATGGGTGAACTAAACTCATGTACCCGTCTCTCCCCTGGGGAGGAGAAGTGATAATGACTGACAGGAAGTATAAGGAAGGCTGGTAGAGCACCATTAACACTCTAAATCCTGATTTAGGTGCCGGTTACCCAGGTATGTTTAGTTTCTAAAAATTCATGAAGCTATACAATAATGAGATGTTATGTTTTGCTGTCTATATATTATACCGAAATTAAAAGTATGTTACAATCAATAGATGTAAAATAATTTGTCTACTCCACTCAAAAAAAAATAAAATAAAGTAAAATTACTAACCCGCTGTTACATTCATTCAGAAATTTCCGTCCTAAGCCTAATGTGTGTAGGGATATTTATATTTTCTCCTGAGTGAAAAAGCATTCTTGCCAAGCCAAACTACCCGACAATAGAAATACTCATGACAAATGACAATTTTTTTTAATCTGGGAGGAAAGCGAGAAGAGCACAGTTAAACATATATAATTTTGTGCATGGGAGGAAAGAAAGGAATAGGACAAAACTCCAAGTTTTGCACAATTTCCCAGAATACAAAGCTGTCAGCGTTTGCGTCATCGACGTGCACACTTAAATGGAGAAAAGTGTAAGGACGCTGGGCTGCCCATACGACTGTTTCCACGTACTCGACAACTGGTATAACGGGACCATGCTTCTCAATTGGGGAATTCAAACAAGATAATCATTTAATGGGTCTTATCTTTGAAGAGGAAAAGCAAATAAACACTGGTGTGAAACCAAAGTCTATGGCCTCACAGATTCAAAAAATGGGTGAACTTTGAAAACACGCTACGTGAAAACAACTAGCTACGAAGGAATACATATCGTATGATTCCATTGACGTGAAATGTCCGAAAGAGGCAAATCATAGCAATAGAAAGTAGACTGGTGTCTGCCCCAGGATGGGGGGGAAGGGAGGAATGGGGAGTGACTTAAGGCATATGGGGTTTCTCTTTGGGGTGATGAAAATACTCTAACATTGATGAGGGTGGTGATTGCACAAGTCTGTGAACATACTAAAAAACACTCAATTGTGCCTTTTAAATGAGTACATTTTATGGCATGTGAATTCTATCTCAAGGCTATTTTTAACGTATTTATTTTGAGAGAGAGCGTGAGAGAGAGCATGCAAGGGGCAGAGAGAGGGAGAGAGAGAGAATCCCAAGCAGGCTCCTCGCCCAGGAACCTAGAGATCATGGCCTGAGCCAAAGTCGGCTGCTTAACCGACTGAGCCACCCAGGTGCCCCTAAAGCTATTATGTTTTAAAAGACAAAGGACAGGGGCACCTGGGTGGCTCAGTCAGTTAAGCATCTGACTCTTGGTTTCTCCTCAGGGTTCATGGGTTCCAGGGGCTCCGGTCTGACAGAGCAGAACCTGCGTGGGGTTCTCTGTCTCCCTCTCTCTCTGCCCATCCCCTGCTTACACACACTCTCGCTCTCACTCTCAAAAATAAATAAATAATTTTTTAAAAAATAAAATAAAACATGGGGCGCCTGGGTAGCTCAGTTGGTTAAGCATCTGACTTCGGCTCAGGTCATGATTCAGACTCAAACCTGCTTCAGATTCTGTGTCTCCCTCTCTCTCTCTGCCCCCTTCCCGCTCACACTCTGTCTATCTCTCTCTCTCAAAAATAAATAAATAATTTTAAAAAGGTTTTTTAATAAAATGAAAGATAAAGATAAATCAGGTCACAAACTTTTAAGTTTTTATGAATTATTTGGTCTGCTATAATTGATGGATGCTTTTCTATGGGAAATGACCTCAAGTTTACAAACCCACCCATCCTTTCTAGATTTTTCTTGTCTCAACAGGACAATATGAATATTTTGGTGGGGGAGGGAGAGATGAAACTGGGATTATTTGGAGGGACAGGTCAGCCTAAATATTATATTGCAAAATAATTTAGCTGAAAAACTGGACACTTGTGATGACACAGAGCTGGGAGGGATCAGGGAGTGTGCTGGCAACATGGACATTAGTCATCAAATAAATAAAAACTTCCTGGCTTTACACGCAAAGATTTAAAACAACTGGTGTCTTTATGTTAAAGCCCCCTTCAGAAATCCCCTCTTAACCACGGGGAAATTTTATGAAATTCACAATTCGTTTTAGTCTAGTAACAGATGATTTCGTGAGAAGACACAGACACAGACACAGACACACACACACACACACACACACACAAATGCAGAAGACAATGGCCCCCTAAAATGAAGTTGGACTGAAATTTATGCAGTTTGAAAATTGCACGGAAGGAAAATATATCCAAATCCTTAGCATAGGCCATAGTGCCAATACTGCACTTCTGACCCTGGTTAAAAGATTAAAATTTCCACAGAAATGATATGCCCTTTCCTGGATTTTAAAAACGTTATCAAAATGCTACAGCGGTTGCTTTTCCTCAACAAAATGCCTCTCTACTGTAACGAAATCACAGCACGCCCCTTCTGTGACTAATAAACACTTTCCTTCCTAGTCCCTGACAATCACCCACCAAAAAATAAACAGACCAACAGTCATGACTTCCTTTCCCCAAATTACTGAGCCAAACTACTGAGCACTAGAACTTCCCCATCCTAATCAGGACACACAGCCCACAAAACCACAGCGGGGTCACCGCTGATAACTCATCACGAGACAGCACGGGGGCCGCCAAAGCCAGAGCCCCCTCCGTGGTTCTATCAAGTGGCGCCAGCACAACACAAAGCAACAGTCACGCGAGGGGGTCTCCGTCCCCAGAGCTCAGGAAAGCACTGACAGGCTGCTCGGTGGGTGGCAAATACTAGAAGAGGACAGCCTCCCCACACCCTCGCACTTCCCGCGTTGCTAGAAGCCGTGTGGGGGCTTTCCTGGGACCCCCCCCCCACCGGAACCGGAAAATCGACCATCTTCCCTAAGCCCCCGGCCGGAAGTTGGGGGAAGCAGCCGGCGCACTCACCCTGGAAGAGCAGGACGCCCAGCAGTGGGAAGAGAGCGCAGCCACGGCCTCCAGCCGCTCCGCTCTGCTGCATCCCGACAGCTCTCTGGATGCTTGCACACCTTGTTTACAGGTCCCGGTAACCACACAGGTGATACCGGAAGTGACGTCAGGGCGGGAGGCCGCGAGAACGCTTAAAATGGCGATTCGAAGTTGCCATAGGAACGTGGCGTCTTTCCAGGGCCACACCTGAAACTTGCTCCGACAGGCGATTCTTTTAAGTTTCGAGTAAGAGTTAATTGCTCCCTGTTGCTTGACAACGAAGTAAGCCACAGACTTTTGAAAAATTACAATTTATTTGTATAGAATTCTGCAGTACTAAATAGTCTTGATCCTCCGACTCTCTTCCAGAAGTCTTTTTTACTCCCTATAAATTATTTGAACTATCTCAACATAGGTTTCTATATTTTTAGTTAGAAGAGATCTAGATTATACAGCATCATTCAGTAAATATGTATTAGGCCTTCATGATGAATGTGTACCTCAAGTCTCTTTAGTTCGTGGTGTTTTGTGTGTTACTGTACAGCAGCCCGCTCAGTACCTACGTAAATTGGTACTTATTGATGCTTATTTACCTGCCGGTCAGTGGCAATGATGAAATCAGTAATGCAACAGAGGGGAAAAAGAACTGGATTTGTGTATCTTTTGGTGGGAAAAATGAGGAAGCAATGTTTTCACATGCTAGAAGTGATGAGATGGTGTCACGTTCTTCTAAGAGATGGGATGGTACCCTGCTCCAATTATTGGTCAGCCTATTCTGGAATCTGCCTGTATTTAATGAAATCAAGAGAACAAAAGTCCATGCCTCAGCTTTGGGGAAGATTGAATAACTTTTCATTTTTCAGTTCCCATTCTGTTACTAGATGTGAAAGCTAGTGGTTTTTTCTATTAAGACCGTAACATAAGAGTAGCAAACAGGATGTGATACTCTTCCTAAGAAAGAGTACCCAAACTAAGTTGTTTGTTGTGCCCAGTTCCCAGTTATCAAAGCAATGTAGAGTTCTTTATCCAGTATAAACTAATATTCTTTATTCAGTATAAACATTTATCCAGTATAAACTAATTTCATCCATTATTGACTTCCAGACTCTAAGAAAATTTCTCAGTAAAGATAAAATACATAACCATGTGTTTTTGAGGACTTGCTATGTAAAATTTTTAGATTTGCAGGTCAGTAAATTGTACAATGGATAATTCTTTATTACTAAAGGTTATTTACATATGTGTTTAAGGCACAATAAAAAATAAATTACAATACAAAAGTTCTCCTTAGGAAGAAGACACTGGCCAATGGGGTCATATCAACTCCTTAATACTTAGCCAGGACACAAGCTACAAGTTTTGCCGGAAAGACTTTCCATGAGTTTTTACTTCTTCATTACACTTATGGAACATCATGCAGGCCATCTGTTTGGAAAAATATTGTTATTTTCAAAGGTTGAATTATGGAGAAAAACAGAAAATGTGTTTTAAAGGTAAAATAGACCTTAAATCTAACTTTTAGTTTTGGGGCGCCTGGGCGGCTCAGTCGGTTAAGCATCTGACTTCAGTTCAGGTCATGATCTCACGGTTCGTGAGTTCAGGCCCCACATCTGGCTTTGCACTGACAGCGTGGAGCCTGCTTCAGATCCTCTGTCTCCCCTCTCTCTCTGCCCCTCTCCCACTAGCGCGCGTGCGCACGCGCTCTCTCTTTCTTTCTCTCTCTCACAAAAAAAAAATAATAAATATCTTTAATGTAACTTCTCATTTCCAAATTGGGTGTTAAAATTTTACTTTTTCAGCGTAAAAGGCAAAATAAGATAGGTACAGAATGAATTCAGAATCAAGGTTCATATGTGCACTGTACCAATTTTTCTAAAAAGGCTAGAAAAAAATATTCAAAGTTCAGCATCTTTAAACACAGACAGCCTATTTGAAAATTCCAGTTTGTTAAAAGAAAGAACATCTTCGGCCCAGTCAGTGAAAACTGAAATTATGAGGCTATACAGAGGGCGGGGGGGGGGGGGGGGGGCAACGAAACTTTAAGATGGTCTCTCTTTTTTGAATAAATGCTGCTATGACTTAAGTTTGGAAAGACACTGAGAAGCTGAACACTTTTGAAAAAGTACTCCTCTTTCCACAGCCTACTTATAAAGTCGACTCTCTCTACTAGTATAAAAGAAAGAATGAAGTCGGTTTCATAGTTAGTTCTGGTATTTCTTCGCCCGATACCAAACTCTCCCTCCCACAAAATAAGCAAAGTAAAGCAAAGATGAAACAAGATAAAGAAAAGGAAAGGAAAGGAAAGGAAAAATAAATTAATATTCTCATCAGTTCTCAGAGCTTTATGTAACACTGTACAAAATTATCATCATGTAGGGTTGATTTTCTGCACCAGCCCTAATTTTAACAGTCATAAAATACTATTTCAGAATCCTTCTGTGTAACTGCTTCGTGATGCCAGTCCGCAAGTGAGCAGAGAGTTTGCTCTGTTTTTGTAACGAACAGTACACTGAACAGTATTCACGGCTCACGGAAGACCTACTCTGTTGGTTGGTTTTTCAGGGGAAAACGGTGACAAGCAACTCGTCCTGAGGTGGCATTTGTCAATCCATAAGCAATTATGTAAACTCTTCTAGCTGCTCTGTGATTTAGATCGGTGCTAATTAGAAATGTGGGATCGGCAAAAAACACACACACACCTGGGCTGCTGAAAGAAATTCCATAAAACAAGAGGTGTCCCATACCCCAGGGGAGCCACAAAAATCAAACTGTTGTCAACAGTTTGGATTTAGGATTTCCTGTTAATCGATCAAAAACCGCTGGGAGGATTAGCTCCCCTTTTAAACGTGAGAGCGAGAAGGAAAAAGTAAACACATTAACTTGAGTAGCAAGTAGCAAGGACGCTGCTCTCAAGAGACTAACACGTTAAAGGAAATGTCACCACAGACAAGATGGCTTTCATCTCGTTTGAGACCAATGTGTGTGCATACAATTAATGATCCACCAGGAGTGACTTAAGGGCAAAAAATGTAGCTTCTCAGTATAAAAAGCCTGTGAGCATTTGAAAACTATTGGCACTCTGAAATTAAACAAAACCTTAGTAATGGGCCGTGTGAGAGCCTCTGGGCATCTGCTGAGGAGGGCCCTGGGCCTCTGCTGGCTCCAGACAGCTGTTGCTTCTTCTGGGTGGTTCTGTCCTGCAGGGCTGGTTGGAAGACAGGTCACGACTGGTAAAGCCAAAGAAGAGCTTCCATTAACTTCAGCTTATCCTCGGGTTCTCGTTCTCGGGAATCTTCAGCTTCCTGAAATACAAAAGTTTAAATGGACAATTCATGGGGGAAGAGTGCAGAGAGGTACCTGGAACTCTGAATCACATACGTATCATCGGATGTGCTCTCCGCTGTGAGAGAAGATATTCTTAAACGTACTCGTTCTCCTTCTAATTCAACTTTTAGCTGTTTCCCAATTCTTCCTACATACTTCTCAGTGGCCTTAATTCATAGCCTCTGCCTTGCATGGATGTTTGGATGAGCCGCGGCTCGCTCACACACATGCATGCCTCCTCTCTCTCTCTCTCTCCCCCCACTCTTTTATTATAAAAAAAATCAAGCACACAGAATCTGCTTGGTTTTTAAAAGACAACAGCCCTTGGTAAAATCCCTCTCTGACACCAAATTTGTTCTTCTAGGTTTACAATAGCACCATTTTCCCCCATATTCTATTTTCTAAGTTCTTGAGACCTTTCGCTGAAGCTTTAGGCTACAAAAATAGGACTCTGTGCAAATAATAATAGCGGGCCTACTTCAGAGAATAGAAAATATCCTGTTATGAAAAATAAGTCCTCATAGTAGGCCTGAAAACAGGTAAAATAAAATTACACACTACTAAAATTGGATTCGTATTCCCAATAACGAAATGAAAGGAGTTGTAATCAATTCCAAACAGTATAAAGGTTCTCCTGCTAACATGTCAGGCGTATCAGGGCACCTGGGTGGCTCGGTCGGTTAAGCATCCGACTTGCGCTCAAGTCCTGATCTCGTGGTTCGTGAGTTCGAGCCCCACGTTGGCATCTGTGCTGACAGCTCAGAGCCTGGAGTCTGCTTTGGATTCTGTGTCTCCCTCTCTCTCTGCCCCTCTCCTGCTTGCACTCTGTCTCTCTCTCTCTCTCTCTCAAAATAAACATAAAAAAAAAAACTTTAAAAAAAATTTTTTAATGTCATGCATATCTATTGAGTCACTCTCTTGATGCCATGATTGGTTTACAACAACAACAAAATAAATAAATGAATTAATAAAAGCATATATCACTTCTTTCATTTAAAAACTAAAAGATTTGGGGCGCCTGAGTGGCTCAGTCGGTTAGGTGTCCGACTTCGGCTCAGGTCATAATCTCACGATTCATGGGTTCAAGCCTGGCATTGGGCTCTGTGCTGACAGCTCAGGGCCTGGAGCCTGCTTCAGATTCTGTGTCTCCCTCTCTCTCTCTCTGCCCCTCCCCTGCTCATGCTCTGTCTCTCTCGGTCTCTCAAAAATAAACAAAACGTTAAAAAAATTTTTTTCAATAAATAAAAAATAAAGATTGATTTCTAGGTTCAAAATTAATTTATTATTCTTGGTCGTGGGAAACATAACCACAAAGCCTCAGATAATGTTAGAATTTTCCATCTTCAACGGCAGTGGGGTCTAACTGCCTCATCCTTTGCACAAAACACACTGAAAGGGGAAGCCATCCATAACACGAATAGATTTTCATCTCCCTGACCCATTTCCTCTAATTTCATATAGAAAACAGTTAACAGTCCTATAATCGGGGAGATCCACATTAGAGATGGGCCAGACAAGAAAGCTCCGGAAAGAAATCAACTCATTCCTGATGCTCACCATCTAAGAAGGTCAGTCTGTGTCTTCTAAATAAACAGAGACTTTTTTTTCCTGGTTGAGACTTTCCTCTTCTTTTCTGTAACAAAGAAGCAGAAACCAATGTCAAGAAGCAAGGGAGGCAAAAAAAATAAAAATAAAAAAAGCAAGGAGGGCAAATCTTACAAAGCTTCGCTTGATGTATTTTCTCCCATATTTTGGGTAGAATCACACGCATCCGGGGATAGATCCAGGCTTACAGCGGCTAAACCACTGGTACCAGCTAGCTAATAATACACGTGCTTCCACAGGACCCCGGACATCTGACCTTCCACAAGTTTCAGAATATTTTTCGAGGGGAATACATTTTGGAAACTCAAATAAACCTCAGTTGACCATGAGTATCCTGCCTCTGACTCCATTCCTTATTCAGAAAAGACAAAATTTTATATTGACCTAGAAGTCCTCTTGGTTGCTTATAGTCTATTCAGTCCTAACCTGAGAGTGGGGCTCGTGGGGCTTCTGAAAATCAATTCTATTTACTCCAGTAAATATTTCCTGAGGAAAAGAAACACACGGTGCCAGGACAACTGAAACACCGCAACTGCAGAAGAATGACTTTGGGCTCCCACTCCACTCCGTGTACAAAAACTACCTTGACATGAATCAATGATCTACTGTAAGAGTTGAAACTGTAAAGCTCTTAGAAGAAAACCTAAGTATAAACCTTCGTGACCTTGGATTAGGCAATGGATTCTTTTTTTTTTAATGGTTATTTTTATTTTTGAGAGAGAGACACAGAGTGCGAGTGGGGGAGGGTCAGAGAGGGAAGGAAACAATCGGAAGCGGGCTCCAGGCTCTGAGCTGTCAGCACAGGGCCCGATGTGGGACTCAAGCTCACAAGCAGTGAGATCGTGACCTGAGCCAGAGTCGGATGCTTAACGCTTAATCCAGGCGCCCCAGCAGTGGATTCTTAGGTACGACACCATTAGCAGAAGCAACACAAGAAAAAAATAAATGTAGACTTCATCAAAACTAAAAAGTTCCGTGCTCCAAAGGACATGAAGAAGAAAGGGAAAGGGCAACCCACAAAAGACGAATACCCAATTTTTAAACGGGCAAGATATTTGAATAGACAGATCTCCAATTAAGATATACAAATGGCCAACAAACACAAGGCAAGATGCTCAACATCATTAGTCACTAGGAAAATGCAAATCCAAACCTCGGCGAGATAACACTCCACACCCACTAGGTGGCTATCATCAAAAGGTCAAACAATAACCAGGGTTGTCAAGGATATGGACAAATTGGAACATGGCTGGTGGGAGTATACAACGGTGTAAAGGTTTGGTAAAAACAGTCCGGCGATTCTTCAAAAAGAGAAACAGAGTAACTCTTCCAGCAGTTCCGCTCCTAGGGATATAACCAGGAAAATTGAAAATCTATGCCTCCACAAATATTTATAAGTAAATGTTCACAGCAGCGTTAGTCATGTTGGCCAAAGAACAGAGAAAATCTATATATCCATCAAATGGATGTAGAAGCAAAATGTGGTATATACGTGCAATGGAATATCACACAGCCGTAAAAAGGAATGAAGGATTATATGTGAGTGAACTTTGAAAATGGTCCAGTAAGTCATAAAAGGCCACATTGTAGGACTATCCATTTATATGAAATGTCCAGAATTGGTGTGGGAATGCTGGCCGTCCTGACTCCATCTTTGACCTACCATCTTGTTGTTGTCTGCTTGATAACCTCTTCAGGGATACATGTTGTAAAGGAACATATAAGATGTGAAAGTTTAATGGATAAACTCTAGGCTCACCTTCCAAAACCAGAGTGTCCAGGGAATCTGGATTTCGATACCAGTGCAGATAACATAGTTTTCTGCAAACGCACAGATGGTGCCAGAAGGTCTGTTAAACACTAGCCATCAGTCACGTGTATGCAAACACTCCCCGGACGTCCAGCTCCTGTAAAAACCAGGAAGCTGAAACGCAGGGCTTATGAGGAGCCTGGCTGTGCGGCCGACCGGATGGTGGTCCTCCTGATCCTCCCTGTCGGTAAGTCGCTCAGCCTAAAACTCTGTGTTCTGTAGGTCTTTCGGGGTCAAAGCGCCTTCTCCGTTGTGGGGGGCATTTTACGCTCTCTTTGCCCTCGAGCAAGAGGCAAACTCAGAGACAGGAAGCAGAACAGTAGTTGTCAGGGGCAGGTGGAAATGGAAAATTGTGATGGCTAAGAGGGATGGAGTTTCTTCGGGGGTGATGAAAATTCTGGAATGAGTGGTAATGGTTATCTAACTTTGTGAACATTAAAAAGATGAATTTTTACGATCGGTCAATTTCATCTCGAAAAATAGTTTTTGAGCACCCCATATCAGCATGGCTGACTTTCCTAGGCACTGAATTATAATGCTCCCGCTGCCTGCCCAGCCGTTTTCACAAATATACACGTTACGTTAAAAAGTAAGGAATATCCTAGGGGTGCCTGGGTGGCCCAGTCAGCTGAGCATCCGACTTCGGCTCAGGTCATGATCTCGCAGTTCGTGAGTTCAAGCCTTGCGTCGGGCTCTGTGCTGACAAGCTCAGAGCCTGGAGCCTCCTTTGGATTCTGTGTCTCCCTGTCTCTCTGCCCGCCCCCCTCCTTGCTTGCACTCTGTCTCTCGAAAATGAATAAACATTTTAAAAACAAGGTTTTTTAAAGTAATGAACATCCTAAGAAAGGCTTTATAGAAGCAGATTTTGCGAATACCAAATCCTCCATCATAAATGAAGCCTCGAACAAAATCCTCTATAAAATTAAGAAAGCTTTTGTACAGTGACCAGATCCCACCCTCACTGATGCGTCCTGTGAATCTGAATTCTTTCATAAGATTGACTCGGAGGGAAGAACATCCGTTTCAACAACCGTTTCGCCCGAGTGGGAAATACCGAGAGCCGCGACACGAGGGCGTTCGAAGAAGACTGCCCAGCACCGCCCGGCCTTACGCTTTGATCTCCACCACTTTGTGAGCTCGGTCGGCCCACCGCTTTCTCCGGAAGTGCTGCACGAGGACCACCACGATCACTATAATGACCATCAGCGCACAGGCGGAGCCGATGGCCAGCGCCAGGAAGTAGATCTCAGAGAAGCGTACTGGAGGGACAAAAAGAGGATGTCACGACTCTAAAAAGAGGAAGAATAACGGTGAAATCTAAAGATATAAGCCGGATGTATTTTCATCATTCCGTGGAATTCTTCTGTCTCCTACCGCATGACCTGGTGAACTCCAGGAGCAAGGAAGCTATGAAGGCTACTCCAGCGGTTCTCAAACTCTGGTCCCTGGAGTCAAGGCAGGCACCGCCGCGGAACTTTGAAATGCAAATCATCAGGCCCCACCTCAAACCTCCTGAACTGTAGGTGGGGCCCAGCAACCTGTTTTAACACGTCCTCCAGGCGAAGCTAAAAGTCTGAGAGCTCCTGAGCCAGCGGAACCACCTAGTGGGGGGAGGTTATTGCTGACCTAACCCAACCTAGCGCCCCACCTGTTTCTCCTAGATTCCCACTCCCCTCTGGCATTCACCCAGCCTTTTCTTCAGATTTATTAAGGGCCTACTGTGTTCAGACATCGCGATGGGTTACCTTGAAGGAACGCATAGGGAAGTAAGTCAGTAACTATAGTCCCGTAGGTAAAATGATCCAAGGGGGAAAGTTCCCTAAACCAGGTAGAATCCGTAAGCCTGGGTCTCCTGCCTTTCAGTTTGATTTATTTTTTGATGTTTGTTTATTTCTGAGAGAGAGAGAGAGAGAGAGAGAGAGACAGACTGTGAGCAGGGAAGGGGCAGAGAGAGGGAAACACAGAATCTGAAGCAGGTTCCAGGCTCCAAGCTGTCAGCACAGAGCCTGACCTGGGACTCGAACTCATGAGCTGAGCTGAAGGCAGACACTTAACTGAGTGAGCCACCCAGGCGCCCCTGATTTCTCATGAAAACTTCAATAAACCCCCAGAGCCAGAAAAGACTTTAGAACATGTCCAGCCCAGAGGCCCCCAGCCTGGAGTCTGTGAAAGAGGATGGAAAGAGAGCGGGGCCACCAGCCCACAAACTCCTTGCCATAGCGAGTGCGCGTGTGACATTTCTGTGGTGGGCAGAGCCACGGCTTTCATTAGATTCTCCGGGGAGTGACCACGATACGTTGAAGACATGTTCTTGTTTAACCTGTTCCTATGGTTCGACGCAGACGAATTCAGAAAACTGAGGTCCCAAGACATACCATTACTTCTTTCGGTATTCAAATGACTTTTCCAAGGTCACACAGCCCCAAGCCCTGAAGGATGATACTAGGAATGAAAGGAGGAAATCCTACTACTTTGCAGGTAGTAATATCATGTATTCATTAAGAGCACCCACTAAAGAGAGTCGGGTTAAAATACTGGCTCTTCCCATTTACTAGTTGTGGGACGTGGCGTAATTAACTTCATTGAGCCTCAGTTTCCTCGATGTATCAAACAGAGACAACAATATCCATTTCTTGAGTTCTTACTTAAAATAAAATCATTCGGGGGCGCCTGGGTGGCTCAGTCGGTTAAGCACCGACTTCGGCTCAGGTCATGATCTCACAGTCTGTGAGTTCGAGCTCCGCATCGGGCTCTGTGCTGATGGCTCAGAGCCTGGAGCCTGCTTCTTCAGATTCTGTATCTCCCTCTCTCTCTGCCCTTCCCCTGCTCATACTCTGTCTCTATGTCTCTCAAAAATAAATAAACGTTTAAAAAATTTTTTAAATAAAATCATTCGTATAAATTGTTCCACACTATGCCCGCACATAAGAAACACTCACTGTATGGTAGCTATTATAGTTTTTAGCACGAAAAGAATTTCTGGGGGTGCAATTGGGAGTATGGGGAATTTTTACGTTTGTCGTCTCATTTTTTCTTCACCATAAAGCCTCGCTATATGACTCTCGCTGTAAGGAGAGGAGAACAAGATTTATTGCCAACTGATAAAGGATAGCAGTGACTCAAGCCCAGATTTACAATTTTTAAGTTTTATGGTCTTATCTGCAAAGCTTCCGGGTTTTTCTTGATAGGACTGCAAGCACTACACTGCGTTAATTTCGAGTACAATTTTGGAGTCAAAGACTCTTGGGTCTGGGGTCCCTGGGGGGCTCAGTCAGTTAAGTGGCCGACTTCGAGTCAGGTCATGATCTCACAGTTCACGAGTTCAAACCCCACATCCGGGCTCTGTGCTGACAGCTCAGAGCCTGGAGCCTGCTTCTAATTCTGTGTCTCGCTCGCTCTCTGCCGCTTTCCAACCACTCTCTGTCTCTCTCTCTCTCTCTCAAAAATAAATAAATCAATAAACATTTAAAAAAAAAAAAAAGATGCTTGGGTTTGAGTTCCGAATGGTGTCAAATGGATTCCATAGGAATGATTCCATTTCCATCGGCTCCGTGAATTCGGACAAGCGACTTAACCTCTATGACCCTCGGCTTCCTCATTAGTAAAATGTGAGGCGCTAAGAGCACAAGAAACTGACGTGATATATAAAGATCAAATAACCTATGCAAAGCCCCTGGCGCATGGGAGGTACTCAGTAAACGATGGCCACCATGCCTGGCATCTGCAGCCTCGGGTGGAAAAATTAAGTGAGATAGTACAGGTCAAGCACAGGACAGCGCCTGACACAGAGTAGGTACTCAGTAAGTATCTTGTGAATAAAGGAGTGAATGAACGGATCTATTGTTAGCCTTTTATCAGAGCACGGCTTCCTCTCCCTCTGACAATCTCAATGCCATTTCTGGGACAGATTCCACGGTCTGTTTGCTTAACTCTGTTTCTTTCCACAGGCAAACAAAGCCTTTCTCTTTTTCTTCCAGGACTCTTCGGTCTCCCTCTGGAGATCCCAGGCCCGCAGGGCCAGCCCTGCCCGCTGCTCTTGCAGCTGTCACAAACGACTACCCCTCTCTTTTCTACAAGCCCTCCGGCTCCCCCAAACCCTGTTCCCCCACGTGACCTACCAGTGTGCACGACGCTCAGCCGAATCTCCCCTATCAGCCCGTCCACGTCGGGTGGGTTCTTCACCTGGCAGGTGTACGTCCCGTTGTCGTCAAACTGCAGCTTCCAGAGTAAGATGGAGGCGTCGTA
>PITB01032756.1:0-14673 GCA_004024585.1 Paradoxurus hermaphroditus
AAAAAAAAAAAATTCTCTGCCAGAGCATAAAGTCACACGCAAACCAACAACCTAATCAAGGGCAGCAAATAAGAACTGACCATTGCCCCCCTCCCCGAACCCCCAACTGACACACTGAGTTGCTCCGTAGAGAGCACATTTCCACCACAGTTGGTAAAAACCTCTCTCAGGCAATAGTTGGGTAAAGAAGTGGCATCAGGAGCCTGAGATTCCTGAAGAATGGAGGGAGGGACGGGAAGAGATGGTGGTGAAGTGAACGCCCAGGCCTTTACACAGCAGCAGGCTTTCAATCTGTGTGAGTGCTCTACCCGAAAATCCCATTTTTGAAATCTGTTATTAGCTGACAAACAAATGAATTCTCCAGTAAGATAACTGGGACAATTCGCAAGTATTTGGTCAAATGCCAAAATACCTCTGCAGCTTTACTGATACAGACGCGACAGTAAGGCTCACAAAAGATGCAGTTAGCATAAATCCAACTGATGGGAAAGAAGTGGCTATCATAACACTGGCGACCAAATAAAAAGTACTTTTTAGGAATATGTCCTGGCATAAATTTTCATTCATTCTAAGGATAAAATTCCATTGAGTAACTTGGCTTTACTTAAGAGAGAAATTTCAGAGGCACTTGGGTGGCTCAGCTGGTTAAGCAACGGACTCTGGATTTCGGCTCAGGTCATGATCTAATGGTTTGGGAGTTTGAGCCCCACGTCTGGCTCTCCACATGACTCAAGAGCCTGCTTGGAATTCTCCCTCCCTCTCTCTCTCTCTCTCTCTCCCTCTCTACCCCTCACCTGCTCATGCTCACACTCTCCCTTTCTTTCAAAATAAAAAAATAAACTTAAAAAAATTAAAAATAAAGGAGAAATTTTAGGGAAAAAAATGTAACTCTTTTTAAGGATTTTATCAAAATAATTGTGTTCACCAGCTCTCATTTACTCCCAGAACTGAGCATGTGCGGCCTTCTTGCCAACAGAGCAATGCAGCCCAGGGCCACCAGGGGCAGGATGAAGAATGCTCCTCAGATAAACAGGCAACACTGGAGATCTGAATTGTGGTCTAAGGGTTTTCAACACTGAGCTGAAAAAGGTGCAAAGTGGAATGTTTTGTGGTTTTCCATAGATTGCATTAAACGTATGTTGTATAATTGAGGCTATAAATTAGTGTTGACCAATTTTCTGAAGTTCTTTGAACATGATTAGCTTCATGTCACCACTGTTCAAGGGACTTGGGTTTTTGCATCTGTTTCCAAACACCTTCTCATTTGGGGGTTTTTTTTTTGACCTTTGCTGTAAAACTAGAGCAGGAAACAGAAAAAGGGTATTTGCACTTGGTGTTTGGTGGGCAAACAGCAAGAGGAGAAGATCATGGTGTGGAAAAGAGTGCGTGACTCACAGGTCATCACCTGCCACAACCATCAAATGTCCTTCCTCTGGGACCCTAGAGTGAGTTTGACACTAAAAATGCTAATTAAGAAAAGTGGGCAGAAACATTATGCCTTTTGCGCAGCTGAATCGAAGTTTAGATATTGTGTAAAATTCTTTAGAAAAGGGGCTTTTTAGTGTACAACATTGCAAACATCACAAGCATCACTCTTAAAAGATACATTTTATTTTATTTTATTTTATTTTACTTTTTGAGAGAGAAAGAGAGAGAACAAGCAGGGAGAGAGAGAGAGAGAGAGAGAGAAGAGAGAATCTTAAGCAGGTTCCACACTCAGCATAAAGCCCCATGCAAGGCTCGATCCCATGACCTTGGGATCAACTTGAGTTGAAATCAAGAGTCAGATGTTTAACCAACTGAGCAGCCAGGCACCCTACAATGGAAATTTTAGAGCAAAGGGAAAAATGTATACAATTGTAGAGACACCCAACAATTGAAGGACAGAATATATAAAATGTCTTATAAGAAATAAAAGACAGGGTGCCTCGGTGGCTCAGTAGGTTAAGTGTCCGACTTCAACTCAGGTCATGATCTCTCGGTTTGTGAGTTCAAGCACCACATCGGGCTCTGTGCTGACGGCTCGGAGCCTGGAGCCTGTTTCGGATTCTGTGTCTCCCACTCTCTCTCTGCTCTCCCCTGATCATGCCCTGTCTCTCTAAAAAAGTAAATAATAAGACATAAAAAAAATTTTTTTAAAAAAGAAGAAATAAAAGACATGGCAATACTAACTCAAAAAGATATCTGCACCCCATATTCATTGCAGCATTATTTATAACATTCAAGAGAAGGAAGCGACCTAAGGATCCAATGATAAATGAATGGGTAAAGAAGATGTGGTGTATGCAATGCAGTATTATTCAGCCACAAAAAAAAGGAAATCCTGCCATTTGCAACAACATGGATGGAACTAGAGGGCATTATGTCAAGTGAAGTAAGTCGGACAGTAAAAGATAAACACCATGTGACCACACTTATATGTAGAATCTAAAAAGAAAAAAAAAAAAAAAGCACACACACACAAAAAGCAAAAATATCTCATAGATACAGAGATCAGATTGATAGCTGCCAGAAGTGTGGGGGGAGGATTGTGGGGGTGGAGGTGAGTGAAATGGGTGAAGGTAATCAAAAGATACAAACTTCCGGTTAAGCAGTAAGTCAGTCCTAGGATGCAATGTAAAGCATGGAGACAAAGACTTAATCAAATGTGTGAAAGTTAATATATGTGAAAGTTGCTAAGAGAGTAACTGATCTTAAAAGTTCTCATCAAAAGAAGAAAAATACTGTATGTGGTAATGGATGTTAATTAGACTTACTGTGTTTATCATAATATAAATATTGAGTCATTACGGGGGCACTTGAGTGGTTCAGTTGGTTAAGCATCTGACTCTTGGTTTCCATGCAGGTCATGATCTCATGGTTCAAGAGCCCCGTGTCAGGCCCTACACCAACAGTGCGGAGCCTACTTGGGATTCTCTCTCTGCCTCTCCCCTGCTCATGCTCTCCCTCTCTCTCTCTCTCTCAAATATAAGAAAAAAAATTTAATTAAAAATCACTGAGTCATTATGTTGTATACATGAAACTAATATAACACATCAATTATACGTGAATTAAAAAAAAACTAAAAGAAAAAGAAAAAAAGTATCTCGAACGTGGAATACAAAAGCATCATGTATATTTTCTTTAAAGGTTTTATTATCTTTCTCCTAATCTGATTAGAAGTTGTGCGCCTTATATTTAAACACTATTGCTCTCTAAGAAACTGAGGTTGCTGTGTTGACGAAAACTCTGCCTTTATTCCTAGAGAGAGAAGCATCTGCATTGGTGTCATGTGGCTACAACTAACTTCTCCCTCCCTTCACTTCTCAAAAAACCTTTAAGGCATTGCCAATAGGCCATTCTTTGTTATTCCATAGTAACTCGTGTGCCAAGAACTGTTCACAGGTTTGCAGCCAAATTTGGATCAATGTGCAATAAGCGTTTTTGCTACAACTCAGTGCATATCCTGTGAGGTGGAAGCCCAGGCTGAAGAGCTCCAACAGAGCAGGTAAAACACCCTCCCATCTCTGAGTAGGGTGGAGCCAGAGCCTTGTTCTCGGGATGCAGAACTCTGCCTTGTGAGGCTGTGCAGGACTAAGCTACGGCAACAGACAATCCATCCCAAGATGCAATCAAAGGAATCGTGACACTCACCAAGTATTCCTTTAGGGTGTTGCCATGACTGCTTTTAATTATCTTATTTGTTTTGTGTAAAGTCTATTCATCTTTCTAAATTCCCCCACATAGACACAATTTCTGGTACAGTATTCACAAACATTACTTAAGTACTCATAACTGAAAACAACTGTGTCCATCATACCTGAACAGCTACACCAACTCCTTTCTCTGTCAGTTTTATGTAAAATGCCTCATCTCCAGGCAGAAAAAAAAAAAGATTTCAGGAGCATCTATGCAGAACAAGATCCTCTTTAGTTCACTCTGGCCATGGGAAGGTACCAGGGTATACTGGTCTTCAGTGAAGCAACCCAAAAAAGCTCTCGTGCCTGACTTTTAGGTAGCCATCTTGCCTTAGCACTACCCCCACATCATCACCACTATCACAACCTCACCACATCCCACGATGGCCCTTATGCCCATCCCATCCCCACTACCACCACCATTACCACCACCCATATACTGAGCTGAATAATGTCCCCCCAAAATTCATGTCTACTTGGAACCCAGGAATGTGACTTTATTGGAAAACAGGATCTTTGCAGATGCAGTCAAGATGAGGTCCTACTGGAGTAGGGTGGGCTCCAAATCCAGTATGACTAGTATCCTTGTAAGAAGAGGGGGAATTTGAATGCAGAAACACAGACACACAAGGGAGAAGGCCATGCGAATGAGGAAGCAGAGAATGTAATGATGAATCTTTAAGCTAAGGGATGCCAAGGATTGCTGGCCACCACCAGCAGCTGGAGGAAGCACAAATGGATTCTTCTCTAGAGCCTTCAGAGGGAAGGGGCATGGACCCGCCAAGACCTTGGTTTCATTTGAATCACTAGCATTTATAATCTGAAATTCCCATCATCATCCACTATTTCAGTCTCCACCGGAGACTTCTCCACTAGAGAAGTCACTAAAATATACAGTGAAGAATTATTTTTTTTTCTAGTCTCCAGTACTTGACAGAGTAGATTTCTGTTAAGACCCTGGCTTGCAAGGAAAATTAATACAAGTCCCATCAGCTCCACTAGCCCCATCACTGACTCTAGTATCAGCCTCCCTCCCCATCACCACCACTATGAAAATATTATGAAAAAGATAGCGGGCATAACTTTAGGACAACACTGAGACTTAGTTTTAGTGGTCAGCAGCTGACATCTCAAGATAAACTCACGGCAGCATCTTTATCATGAGTGATCTGACTCCTACATCCGAGATTACAGATTTAGTATCTCTCTCCTTTTTATCCGCCAAACTTCTAGTAGGTGCTTGACATACCCACTTTCTCCCATTTCTACACACAAAGCAACAAAGATGGTTTTGACAAGAATGAGACAACAAAGATGGTCTATTCTAACCCCATAATCAACTGTACTGGGAAATATAATCTAGAAAATCTAGAAAGGTGAAATAACTAATATAGAGTCAGTGAATCAACTTCTGACAGACTCAGACCCAGAGCTCGGATTTTCTGACTCCATCAGTCTATGAGACCTCTTGCCACGAAAGTGGCTGCCGTATCTTTTAATACTTACGACTGCATATTAGGAAGATTACGCAATGTATGAGCATTTCCCACCCTACTACCAATTCATTAGCTTATTAAGTCCCATTTAACCTTACCAGAAGATTGTGTACACCAGGATCCAGGGATAAAATTATTTAAATACGTACCATGATTTCAGTGGTGGTTATCACACGAAGATGTTTGAGAGAGAGAGGTTTCCTAATATTAGCAATATGAAACTGAAAACATTTCCACGGCTAGGGGGGATATCTCCAGTATCAATCCTATATACCTTAATAAAACAGAAATAACTCAGAGGTCTTCTCAAAACAAACTGGAGTAAAATTCTTATCAAGCAATCAGGAAGAAACTCTGGAGTCTTGAGAGCGTTGATCAGTATGTTAATGAAGATTATCTACATCATGCATCTAAGCATCAACAAATTAAAAAAGGCTTCTGTGTTCTAAAGCATCTGGTAAAGACAAAAAATAATGATAAACACAATTAGGCATATTGATTCCTTTTGTTCTTTGAAAGTCATCTCATCGTACTAACGAGATTGCCTTAAGATGCAATCTCTAATAATGAAACGTCACTTTTTTAAATCCCAGCTTCTGAGCACTTGGGAAGAAAGGTATGGGGGAATTTTGATGTGCAAACTGACAAGCACACTATTAAAAATAATGAAGATTAGCTCCCCAACGCAAGATGTAATTCTGTACAATCCAGCTCCACATTCGCAGTGAAAAAGAGCCCATGTAGTTACCCAGTTAATCTCAATTCTCGCAACTAAAAATATTTAAAAATTACCGTTTCTTTGACGTCAATTCCTTCAGAGACAGAAATCTGTTTCTTGTCTTTTACCAAGATGATATTTAGTATCATAATGTAATTAAGACAGTACTCCTCCCATTTTTTAAAAATGCTTATATAAACAAAACATATATTTTAAAGATTTAACCAATCAGTAATGTACATGCTGTTATTATTTTGTAAGACTCTGAGTTACTACTAACCATGTATAACCTGAAATTCCCACCGTTATTCACTATTTCAGTCTCCACCAGAGAAGTCACTATAATACACAGTAATGAATTTTTTTTTCTTTTAAAGTTGTAAAAATAGATCTTCAGGATTCTAATTAGCATGCATATTTGGAAGCTACTTTGTTTTCTTTTAAGTAGTGGGTGCAGGTTCTAAAATTCTTAGAAGAAGCAAATAAGAATTCTAACACCAAATCTATTGCTTGTTTTGTTTAAAATTTTTTCCCCAAATAATTCATTTCCTCCTCAAAACGGGCCAGAAATGACACAGGTGGTAAATGGAAGCTAGAAAATTCTTCCAAGGGTCCTACTTTTTCTGGGAGCACGTATCTTTCCAGAAGTCAAGCAGGCCTCTCAGCAGGCCCCAAAACAAACTACTGCCTTCCTGACTCCAAACCCAATCCATCCCAGCGACCCCTCTTAGTAAATCTACCACTCACTCAGGTTGCACAGATTGAAGAAAACAGACAAAACACTCTTTATTTATAGCTGACTTCTCTCTTCCCTGAATCCCTTTGCTCCTGCCTGCCCCTCATGTATTTTTTACTGGAGGCACCACTTTTAAAATGTCTTTCAGATCAGAGCAACCTCATGCCCAATCTTACTCCACTTCACTCCGATGGCATCTTTCACTCGGACCCCCGTGAAAGCCTTCCTAATATTCTCCTCACTTCCACTCCTGCCCCTCTATCATCTACCTTCTACACGAGCCAGCAACGTCCCTACTGGGCAGTTTATAATTGTTTTCCATCTCTCACGGAACAACTTCAAAGTTCTTCTTGTAACCTAACCCTGGCTGCCTCCCAGACCTCACGTGCTACCATTCTGTCCCCACCCTTAGCTCTGCCTAAAGTCACACTAGATGGCACGCTGGTTTTGGATGGGGCAAACCGGCTTCTACATCAGGATCTTGGCATGTGCTCTTCCCCCTGCAGAGAATACGTTTTCTGCAGATTTTTTTTTTTTTGGCTTTCTCAGAACTTTCTAAAAATGCTACGTCCTTAGAAAATCTTCCTCCAACCACCCCATTCAAAATAGTACCCCCAATAAGAGCAATGGAATATGAAGAATGAGCTCTGCGTTGAAATGACAACTATAATTTACAATGAAATGAGAGCATCTGGAAAAGGCACAGTCGACTGCATATCGTATGGAAGAACAGGGTCTGTTTTTCTCCTTAAAAACAAGATTTTCTTTCTCAGTGAAGGTGATGATGATAACGATGATGGTGATGGCGACAATGACAGCAACCGTGGCCAACATTCAAGGAACATATGCCTGGCAGTGGTCCGGGTGTTTGGCGACACCCAGTTACAGGCGAACTGTAAAATCCATTCTTACAATCCATTCTTACCTTGAGGTTAGTGCATTACTAAGACACAGAGAATATCTCAAAATGCAGCTGATCCCCAAACAAGTCAATCTGATCAAGAAGGCTTTTGAAAAGAAACATGAACAAACAAAATCATAAAATGTACCAATACAGAAATATCTAAAGTCTACTTATGTTTGTACAGAGCTGCTTCCTCTAATAAAGGAAAGATGGCCCAATAATCTGGAAGGCCCTCAAAGGCAAATTCCAATTATGTAATCACAAACAGCCCCCATGTAGAGTGGACTCGAATGCATTTCAAGTGCCAATCCAGCCATAGCGTAAGGAACGATTTTTAAAGAACACGAAGAAAACGTGAAAATTGGGTTGCAGGCAACTGCTGATTAAGCAGTAATGTTCTGTAAGAACAAAATAAGAAAAAATGCATTAATTTCCAGAAATAGTAAAAACTGGGATAAAAATGTAAGAGTAACCAAAGGGGTTCCTTTGGTTATGTTCTGTTGAACCTAACAAGGATATTTTTCTGTCTCCTGCTCGGGCTATATAAATTACAGTAACAGAGATGAAAGGGAATATTGCTTTTTAACTCCTCTCTGATTCCACGTTCTGTGGGGAGGCTGGAAGGAAGTCTGATGAAAGAGAAATGCATACACTGACCCTGCAAAAGTCGGGTCTGTGGTCCAAGAAATAATGCATCCAGGTAGCCAGAGGGTTTGTAGGTAAGAGCCTGTTCCACAGACCTGGAGGAAGAGGGAGGATGGGCAAAGTGCCAAAGAACTCTGAAGACAATGGAACACAGTATCATCTGCAAGAAGAGGCAGAGGACAGAATCCATAACCTAGGTTTGTGAGGGCATACGAAACGGAAACAATGGTCACTTAGGGGCCACTAGGGATCCCTGACAAACGGTCAGGCCAAATAGATGCCTTTTTCTTTTTTTGCTAAAGTTAGAGAGTGGTGAGCAAAGCCAAATGCATGAATGCTTCAAGCTGGGAGGAGCAGCTAGCTACTACACTGCATGAAAGTGTCAGGATTATCCCAGTCTAGGCACCTGGTATTCAGTCCCGGGCTTAACAATGATGAGAAACTGACAACAGCAGCAGCTATAGTTTCTTGAGCACTATTTATCAGGCACTAGGCTTTGGCACCGACGCTCTCCTTCCATTCTCCCAACCCCCTTTGAGGCAGATGCTGGGATATCCTGATCTTAACACTAAGGAAACTTCCACTGAGAAGGAACTTGCCCAGGATGTGTTATCTCCAAGGGAGGTGGCCTGAGAGGTTGGGATGACCGGCGCACTCCTACAGTTAGAAGCCCGGATGCTGTGGGGATGTGCAGCCCAGACACAGGAAAAGATTTACCTTGGACTGGAAAAGCAACAGTGAAAACAGGATGGCAGATCTCACACGTGGGAAAGGCTGCTGTGCGGAAGGGACAGACTCCTTCTCTTGGCTCCAGAGAGTAGATTCAGGAGCATGGGCAGAAGGCGGAATCTGACTAAGAATGAGACAACACTTCTAATGATCAGCACCATCTGGTACGAGAAGGGAAGGTCTAGGGAAACCATGAGTCTGGTCACTAAGTGAGTCCATGGAGAGGCTAGGAAATCATTTTCTTTTTTTTTTTTAATTTTTTTTTAATATTTATTTTTGAGAGACAGAGTATGAGTGGGGGAGGGGAAGAGAAGGAGGGAAACACAAAATCCAAAGCAAGCTCCAGGCTCTGAGCTGTCAGCACAGAGCCTGAGGCGGGGCTCGAACTCATGAACCGTGAGATCATGACCTGAGCTGAAGTCTGCCACTTAACCAACTGAGCCACCCAGGCACCCCAAGGAAGCTATTTTCTGTCAGGAGATGGTCAAGAGAGTCCAACAGGAGGTGACGAATAATAGCCTGGAAGCCTTCCAGATGTCCTCCAAATTCTGAGATTCTGTGAAGATGCAAATTCATGATATTACTAAGGTATATTCTGAAGTCTCAGGGACAGATATATTCATGTTTGTTACCCTGGTCATGAGATGCCCTTTCTTGAGTAGCACTTCCAAGAAAGCATTGACAACCAGTACAAATATTTAGAGAGAAGGCCCAGTGCTCTACTGGAATCACTGAATAATTTTGTGTCCATCTTTAGATTTTAACATGGAAGAGACACAATGGTTGAACATGTTTGTTTTCCTTTACCCTGCACCATCGCCCTGAAACAACAGTGATTTGTACTGTTGCTTGGGCAAGCCTTCCGGAGACCGCTAATGAGGCTACCGGGCCCTGGTGGATGAAACTCTCCAGATGGGTTCACTCAAGTGTTTGAAACTGTGCAACAGTGACCATATGATATACTGGTTCTCGGCACACTTTTATCTTTCAACCAATATTAAGCGCTATTAGCCAAACAGAAATACCAGAGACAGCAATTTGGCTGGGCTCGATGTCTCTATGCAACATTTGTCACCCTTCTGGAAGTTGGTTGTGCTATGTTTATACCAACTTAATGAATTTTGTTTTTCTTTTCTCATATTAATCCGCTGCCTGGGCTTTCACAAGTTACAGCAGAGAAAAACCTCATACATGACTTGTGCCTAATCTTTTATGAGACACACAGCTGGTCCTATCACTGTTCCCAAAATACCTAAAAATTATTTTGAGATGAAATTACATGCCATGCACCTGTGGGTCAGGTGGTGACTGAGACGGAACCACACGAGACAGAAAGACAAGGGTTCTGAGTCTGTAAGAAAACGAACCAAGAAAATCCATTTCCTATCATACCATATTATAGGTAGTACAATTATCTTTTGCGATATTTTTAGCGTCTATGGGAATAGTTCACGGGAAGCAATGAAACAGAGATCTTTAAATCACTGCCCTAATTACAAAAACAGACCCTCGATCACCAGCACGGAGAACGTGTAGCAGTTACTTAACTACTCTACACCACAACCTCTTTTTCAGTGAAATGGAGATGGTAACAGTACTTGCTCCATCAGGCTATATAGAGAATTAAATGAGATATTATCTATTAACCATGATGATTACTTAGGAAGTTAATGTAGTTGCTGTTGTCATCATTTTCACTGGTTTCTTTTAGGAAACTAGAAGGTAAAATTCACTCCAGTGCCAAAGATCTTAAAGCTTGAGAGGTATGGTTGTCACCATTTCACTGGCAAATGCACCCTGCACCTTAAGCCACCTGTAAGCCACAGGCCCTACCTCTGCCCTAGCTCAAGGCATCTCACAGGCCAGAGTTGCCTCAGTGCCAGGCAGATCTATAATCGCTTTTCTTCTTCCCCCAACTCTTGTCTATTACTTCAACAAATCCCTCTTAGCCTTTTTCTTTATTTAGAAAGGAATCCTTATTTGAGACTTCAGCTTGAAAATCATGTGATGTGCTTCTACACAGAAAAGGGAAAACCAGAGAGTCCTTGAAAGCAACATCATAAAAGGATCAGCAAGACGACTCTCAAAATAGGCAGAGACCCCCTCACAAATGTCACAAAAGCCCTCCTCTACCAGGTAACCGTAATTACATGGTGTCAGGATTCCAGGTTCACCTCTAGAAGGTAGCTTATTCCGCCCATAAAGTGGGCATGCTAATGTACAACTTCTGGGACTGCTGTTAGGTTGCACAAATGCATAAGTGAACCGAATAGCCTACAGTATGCCCACGGGCAACTCTCATTTGTGTACCATTTGTGTCTTTCCTGTAAACATCAGGCAGTTTTCCAAATAGGCTAACCTTCCCCCAACACCCGTAATCTCTCTTAATTTTAGAGCTACTTATTTCAGTTTATTGAGGATCCCATTTAATTTGAAGCCCTAATAAATTAAAATTTTACTATCCAATGGTGAAGATTTCATAGATAGATAGGTAGGTAGATAGACAGACAGACAGACAGACAGACAGAGAAACAGACTATATACTTCACTGATTCGAACCTAATCCTCCCTCTAAGTAATTGCACACATTGACCATAATCCCGCTGGAGCCTACATCACTGCTTCCCTTTACTCGCAAAGCAGGAAGCACGCGGAGGCCCTGGCTGCAGACCTCCTTCCGCCTACTTCCCAGGGAGTGACGACAACATCGCGGACATAGCCTCTCGGCCTCCAGCCTGGGCCACACCAGCAATATCGCCAGGATCATGTGACTGCCTTAGGATCCCAAGACGGTGTATATTGCCCTAACACTGCACCCTCCCCATCTGCATCTTCCTTTCCCTTAGGACTTCTTGATCTAGAGGTCCTGACCTCGCCAAGGAGAAAGAGAATGGGGAACCGTCTTTAAACATCTATAAACAGGGGCACCCCGCTGGCTCAACCAGTACAGCATACAACTCTTGATCTCAGGCTTTTAAATTCGAGCCCCACATTGGGTATACAGACTACTTACAAATAAAACGTGAGAAGTAAATAAATATCAAGAAACATTTCATTGCTCATCTAAACTTTACATTTCATAGTATAAAACTTGGGTTCATTATATTACTAATATGTGCTAAAAATAAATAAAAAGTTTGTATATAACCCTGAGGACAAAAATATTCTAGCAAAGCCAATTCGAGCAAAGCCAATAACAGCAAGTGTTCACTTGCTATTATTACTATTTCTAAGTGAAAAGAGACCAGTATTTCGGTTATATTTCTGCGAAATAAGAACACATGTCCTGAATGTTTTCGTGTTTACACAGCACTTCCTCAAATTGCTGGAGAAATCTAGCCATCATCTGTAACATCTCCTCCCTAGGGCAGCAGAATTTGCTCTAAATTACACATATAAAACTTACAAATTTTAGAGTAGCCTAATTGTAACTCTAGACTTCTATATTCTCAGAATTTAAATATCTGAAACATTTTACAGAAATCCAGCTAAATTAAATTTTCGGTGACTGTGGCAATCAGTGTCCACTTAAAAATCTCAGCATGACGAGAAGCCTTACCGGCATGGTGTCTCAACCTGAGGACAGCACACCTGACACGGTGTTCTACCAAGTTGTAATGTGTTTGTTTAACACGCTTGGGCTCTCCCAAATTCATTTGGCTGGATTTCTGGAGTAACTCAGAGCAGTAAATTTGCATGAATATTAAATGAAATTATTTTGCCAAGTTAGCTTAAGCATTTGTAGAAAGGAAAAAAAAAAAGTATGTTAAAAGAAAGCATTTTGCTGTCACCCATGTTTAAAATAAGTAGGTATATAGTAGATTCTTTCCCCTTTTTGCTTCTGTTGGAAAACCAGATGTCACATTCCACAAGGGGCACCGTCGGCAATGCCACTAGCCCTGCATGTCAAACATTAGACCTTCAGAAGCCAATGGACTGAGCGTTAGACTGTGTACTCAGCGAGATGCCCAGAGGAGGGCAGCCTCCGACCGCCTGCTCTGAAAGATCCATGGAGTCCTCAAGGGCCAGGCCCTTCATCCTTACACTGCAGTTTCATGGTCCCAAGATGGATGCAGCAGCTCCAGACATCACAAACCCACTGCGAATCAGTGAGTACAGAGCAGAACACACAAGCTTTCTGGAGCCTTTCCTTCCTCTAACTTGGCTAAGAAATCCTTCCCCACTGCCTCTGGTCCCTTCCCCCTTACCTCTCCTTAGCCAGACAATGCCTGTTGCTAAGCCCATCACTGGCAAAGAGCAATGGAATTGCCCTGGACGGCTTACCCGCTCACGGGTCATCCCTCTGGAATACCAGTTTTCACCAAGGACCAATGTATCAATTAGCACAAGTGAGGAAACTATTTTATTTTACCATTTTACCTAAATTAACAAAATGTTAGGTTTAATTAAAAAAAAAAAAAACAGTATTTCCATGAAATAAAGCTCACTGTTACAAATGGAGGCACAGTGCCCTAATAGTAAAGAGATTCGAATACATACCAGGCATTTTACAGCGTGCTCTTCCACTGCTCTCTCCCACTTAAATCTCATAACATCTCTGAGAGGTAGAGATGATTATTATTCAACTTAGGAAAGCAGATAACACACTCACAATTAAACTTATGTAAAAGTTAACAAATTATCAATCTCTTTTAAAATACCAATTCGACTTTTGTCATTACAACCCTGGGATATCGGAACCACGTGAAAAATCACAGAAATTTAAAATGAGATCAAATGAAATTTCAGTGAAACATTTCAGAGAAGCAAAATTGACCACGATCTCACTCAGCAAGAGCTGTTTTTAGCTCTTACCTTATTACCGATGTTTACTTTCTAAGATGTACGGGTATAACTAGAATTTTACGTGTTTTTCAAGCCTACCGTTCATATTCACATTACATGGTAAATGTTTTCCCATGCTGCAATTTTAAAGAAGCGATATGCAATCCCTACGTTGTTGAAAATTAGTTTCAGCAAACTTTTACAAGTATTTCTGTGACGAACTCCCTCAAGCAAAAATCTTTGAACACACTTTCTTCCTTCCATCTTCTGGAATCCTTACCTTTGTCAGACGAAGATAAGGTTATATTGAAATATTTCACATCAAATGACACTCCTACCCATTTCACTCTGCATTTAATAATTCTGGGTATTGGGGCGCCTGGGCAGCTCATTTGGTTAAGCTTCCAACTCTTGATTGCAGCTCAGGTCATGATCTCACGGTTCATGGGATCAAGTCCCACATGAGGCTCTGCACAGATCTCTCCTTCTCTGCCCCTCCCCTGCTCAAATGTGCTCACATGCACGCTCTCGCTCACTCTCTTAAAATAAATAAACTTCAAACTTTTTTTAAGTTTATTTATTTTGAGAGAGAGAAAGCCTGAGTTGGGGAGGAGCAGAGAGAGAGAGAGAGACAGAGAGAGAGAATCCCCAGCAGGCTCTACAGTGTTAGTGCAAAGCCCGATCCAGGGCTCAAACTCAAGAACTATGAGATCATGACCTGAGCCAAAGTTGGGTGCTTAAGCAACTGAGTCACCAAGGCACCCTGAAAAATAAACTTTAAAATAATAATAATAATAATAATGCCAGGTACTATAATGAATATGCCAAATTGATAGAAACAGGAAAAGTTTAGATTTTCTATCAACAATTTTGCTCATATAGTAGATTCGGCCACCCGTGGATACGGAGAGGGAATGTGAACGTGAGAATGACCACGGGAGCCTTGCCTTGGGCTGAGGTGTTTCCAGGGCTTGCCTTGTCTG
>PITB01032757.1:0-14639 GCA_004024585.1 Paradoxurus hermaphroditus
TTATTACCATCCCTAAATTATAGATCTGAAAACTCTTTCTGATCACTGTTTTTCTGATTCCTTATTTCTACCCATTTTCTGATTGCTACCCATTTACATGCCCAGATCTGATCCTCTTAGCTCATCCTTATCTTAATAAAAGGCACTACCACGCATTCCGTTGTTCAGGAAAAAACCTTAAGAATCTTCTTTGATTTCCCACTTTCTTCAATTTGCTTTATCAAAGCACTCAGCAATTCCACTCCTAAAAAGGTTTAAGAAATGTAAAAAAAAAAAATTTTAAAAAGGAAAAAGAAAATATGGTGATGTCCTTCAAGACTTTACATCTTCCACTCGTCATCAAACCACATCCTTCAAAGCCTTCCCATGACCTTATAGATAATATAGGAACTCATCTGCATTGATTGTATGAGCCCTACAGGTTAAGACTATTATTTTTTTTCACTCCGTTGGTCACCCACTCCAACTACATGGGCACTGTTGATGCTTCTTAAATGGGGCACACTCTTCTCCATCTCACTGCCTTTACACTGGTGCACGTGAGCGCTCTTTGTTAGACTCTCACATCATTTCCTCCTGCTTATCATCTGAGTCACTGCTCAAATATCATCTCCTTAGAAAATGACTTTTGACTACTTTATTTAAAGTGCCTCCTCCATCCCCAATAATGAGCAGTCCTTTAATTGCGTGCTTTATTTCTTATACTATTCAACATTATCAGACTGTGCACACACACTCCCCATATACAACATATATATTTGCTTACTGATGTCTCTTAATACAATTTAAGATTCATAAAAGAGGTTAGTCCTGTTCAATGTTGTAACCTCATGGCCTAGAATAGTGCCTACTGCATTTTGGATATCAATAAATAATTGTTGAATCAGATTGGAGTCTGTGATAAAGATGAATTACATATAAATGACTGGATTTTGTCTACATATACAGTTGATTAAAGCAAAAATGCAGGGGACAGAGTAAAAATTATGACTGAATGGTATGATTGCATGGAGCCTGGGTGGCTAAGTCAGCTAAGTGTCAAAATTTTGGTTTCAGCTCATAGCATGATCTCACAGTTCTTGAGATCAAGCTCTGCCTTGGGTTCCATGCTGACAGCAGAGTCTGCTTGGGATTCTCTCTCTCCCCTTGCCTGTCTCCTGCTTGCACCATCTCTCTCTCTCTAAAAATAAACAAATAAAATTTTAAAAAATGATACTATTGCATAGAGAATATTTTATTCTCATTCATGGAAGGTTTCTTTTGTTTCGGTTTGGTTTGATTTTTGTAGGAGTATAAGGAATATAATTTCTTCCAATCAGCATACTGTGCTTCCTGCCATGGCAACTCCAGAAATATCTTAGGGATGATCTTAAAGGTTTCAAAATTGCTGACTTTTTATGTACCTAACAAAACCAAGAATCTGTTACATGAGAATGACAGTAATAAGAAAAAGGATAATTGGGTTCAACAATTTCACTTTTGTGCTCAATTCAAAGGCATTTGTCTTAGTCCACTCCGAATGGTGAAAGGGCAGTCCTTGCGAGTTGAGTCACAGCCCAGTTTTACTGAGAAGAAGCTTCTTGGTTAAGATATAAATCCATGAATATCAAGCACATACTCTATGTCAAGTTCTCCTCAAGGCATTGAAAAATCACAGTGAAGAAGATTGACTCCGATTGTTTCCAACCTTCATTAACTTCACCATTTACTGGGGAAGACTTTTTTTATCAAGAAATTTTATCAAGAAAAGGTATAACAGGCCTTACAAAGGGGAATCACAAGGTGCCATGTCACAACGATCCTCTAAGACACTTGCTTCTCATGATGGTCTAGATGTCTTTGGCTTTTCTTGCTATTCCTCTGACATCTTAAGACCTCTGGGACCCTTGTTCATGAGGAAGCCCTTTTTTTTCCCTGGACCAGTTGTACTCCAAGAGCCCCAAGCATTCAAGAGCTGAAGAGTCAGACAAAGGTTATGTTATAATTTCAGTATCTAGGGAACTTTCCCACTTAGCCAGTACCTAACTCCACCTTGGAACCAGATATATTTTTATTTATCATTGAATGCTTAGGGCTAACAGTGCCTGGAAAATGTCCTCATTCCCTCTGCCTAATTGACACTTGCCAGTAAGACTCAGGACACAATGACTTTCCTAAATCAACTCCCTCCAATTCCAGTCACTGAACCAGAATGGATTGCTATTAGAATGTATATGTGTCAACCTCATATAGCTCACAGATTATGAAACAGAAACGGTGGCTTCTTATGAATTTTACAAGGCTATAGAAAAAAATATAGATGATGGTAAATTATTTTGTTATCTTTATCTTGTTTAATTGGAGAAAAAGTGTTTAAGACTAATATTAAAATAGAGTTGATATGTTGTGAACATGTGGCTATGTTATATAACAAAATTGCAATTAAGTAAGAGTGCATATTCTGCTTTGTTTCACTTAAAATTTTTAAAGTAATATTTTAATAGTTGATATATATAGTTTTAAGGACTTTAAAAAAAAACAAGAAAATTAGTGGTATCTGGGTGGCTCAATTGGTTAAGCATCCAACTTCAACTCAGATCATGATCTCACCTCTGGTGAGATTGAACTCGTCCCCCCCCCCACCTTCAGGCTCTGTGCGATAGCTCAGAGCCTGGAGCCTGCTTTGGATTCTGTGTCTCCCTCTGTCTCTCTCTCTGCCCCTCCCCCACTTGCGCGCTGTCTCTCTCAAAAATAAACATTAAAAATTTTTTTAAATAATTAAAAAAAAGAAAATTATAGCTGCTTCTCATCTTTTATTTTTGGACATTTTTAAAGACCTTTATGACTTGTTATTTCTCAAGGTTAACATATTCAAACTAAAATTCCCACCAAGTATTTGATTTATTGAACCACTTGATACTGAGTGGAATTGCTGACCCTCTACTGCTGTACGTTTCCCAAGTAAGTGTGGCGAAGCAAAGCAAACATTGCGTCTCTTTTGTGACTGTGAATGGCAGCTCTCCTGGCAGAACGCTCCATTTCCAGGATGGATGTGCAGTTGACACTGGATGGAGCGCATTTACGCTTTTTACCTCCTGAAAAATAATTGAACCACATTATGATTTTTAACTTATTCCTCTATCTACTTTAACTCAACGCAATGTAATCCATTGGCTGTAAACAGATTTCAGAATTTCATGTGTCAGAATGGGATTGAAAATAATTGCCTTGTTATTAATGAATTAAACTAATTATGGGCACTATATGATACAAACCTAGCTTTAAAAGTAGGATATTATTGTAGAACTTAGTTTAACTTGATCCACTTATGACACACCTTTTAAATGAGTAATTTGATTAATTATAGAGAAAAGATTTTAAAATGTATGTGATGCTAACAGAATACATTTGGTCTATAGAAATTAAAAAATTATCGAGCCCTCTTTCAAGTCATGTGGCATTACCTTTTTTGTTTTTTTAAATTTATATTTTACTTCCTAAGACCAGTGCTTTAAAAGCATTACATTGTACTTTCTTATGCATTATTATTTTGAATGATCATTATTTTTCAGAGTAACTAAATTTCGTAGAGACCTCTACTCTTAAGTACTGAGATTTTGAGATACTAATTTTCTGTTAGTTATACCTAAAATAGTATTTCCTATAGTCTGAGATTCTCAAATACAAATAATGTGCTTATTCTATTTATATTAGGTAACATGTCATAAGCACTATCAGAAATACTGTTTTTTAAAAAGAAATTTCATCTGTGATATTAAAATTCCAGGTGTTAAACAAGTTTCTCCCTTTAACATATTTGCATAGTTTGATATTTTAATGGATAGCTACTTTCAATTACAGTTTTAACATGATTGAAAGTTATCTCTTCTGAAAGCATTCTGCTACATACTACTAACTTATTTGTGTTCTTGGAAGCACTTAATTAATTAATTAATTAATTTTGAGGAAAACCTCCAAATTCCCACGTCCACTGCTCTCCTGACATAAAACCTAGAGCTTAAACTCCTTAAAAATGAAGACAAAGTCTCCTAATCTCACTTACTCTTACTAATTCTTACTCTTCCTCTTCTTTAATGCATGATGACCAACAAATTGGATCTATTCAGCTACATGGAAAAAACAGATATATCTGCTAGAAGTTTCCTTGGAGAAATCTATATTTAATATCTTGTTACCTGAATTGCCTTTATCCATTTGATTTTCTTGGCTGCATTGCTCCCTAAGTAAACTCCCTCTATCTGACCATATTGGTTCAGGTTTTTCATAACCTGACCCTATGTCCTACTCCTCCAGCTTGAATTACACATGCTCTACCAGTCGGTATGTTGTCCAACTCATTTTATATAGTTTATGTTGTGAGAATAATAACTATTTTCATTTTTCTAATATAAAGTTGTATAATATTAAATGTGTTTTGTACAACTTTTCTGTACCTATCATTGCTCCGAATACCTTTTGTTATCAAGACAGCAAAATGTTTACCTCATTCTAGATCAGGAAGTGACTTCAATATCTCTGGTTATGGTAATCAGTCATTAAAAATAGCCCCACCTGACCATTTTTCCCTCTCCCTCAAAAACATTTTTCCTTAGACATAAATCTTTATTAAAAGTTTCTACACATTTTTATAAGTGATTACCAGGGCTATGTAGAACATATTTCTGGCAAATTCACCACTCACTTATAAGTTTCTTAGAACACTAGCAGGTTTTCTATATCTTATAAAGTGTTCATTAATTTTTAGAAGAAGGCTTTTCACATAAATGATGCCAATCAATTAAACTGAGTGGTAATATTTGAAACCATCTACTGGAATTTTCTAGATAATCATATCTCAGTAGTTCTGCTTTGTGGAGGGACCATTCCACCTCCACGTCATAAAAAAATAGCAATTCTTTAAAGCTGATTGAAAGAATCAGGAGAAAATTACTTATACTTTATAAGAAGGGTGAACACTCAACCAGTAAGCTACCTTTGCAACACATACATATACACTCAAGTTTTGAAGGTAATACTGTTTGAATATTTTCTCTAAATTAAGTCATTTTCTTTAGGATAAACTGCATGTGTGTTTTTCTCAGTTCAGTGTGGTAGAGGAATAATCAGGCTTTAGTTTGTCTACAATACTCCTGACTACTTTTTTGTTTCTTTTCCGAAATAAAATGTCTGAAATTATGGAGATCACTACCGAAAAATTAAAATCAGAAGCTCTTAAATATTTAGGTAACCTACAGTCGACAATTTACAACAGATGCTTACTGCATTTAGTTATCTAGATGCATATTTGGAGGGGAATTTTTCCCAAAGTATTTCCCTTCTATGAATTCAATATTAATATTTGTGTTTTGCCATGCTGAGTCATGGTAGTATGTGATTTTTTCTTTCCAACAAAAGTTTATGAGAATCATGTTTCTAAGTTGAAACTTTGGAATTTTGAACATTAATTTTTCTTCATACTGAATCGAAGCCAGGACTTTTTGTGAGGAATTTTCGCAGCTTCTCGCTCTACCTCCTCTGCCACCCATGTGTGTAGGTGAGGTTACTACAGAACTCTTGGAATAAGGTCACAAGAAGATGGTGACCCTTCCTTCCCCTGGGTTGTTACATGTCAAACATGGTGCATGTGGGTTTCTGTCAGATTATGTAACCTTGAATTCACCACTATCTTCATCAAAAATGTGGCTGTACAACCAATATTCCTGGAGGAGTTCGCAAAAATGTGAAGTTTATTCACTTGAGGAGTTAAAAATAATACATATGACCAAGCCTCACACATGGAAATTCCGGTTCTGTAATCTTGGGCTAGGAATAGAACTACCCTATTTAAAAAAAAAAAAATAGATTGATTCTGAAGAATAATTAAAAACAACTGTTCTAAGTCCTTTAAGTTAGCTTTCCTGGATCCTGTCAGAGAACCTCAAATACCCACTGCAAGAGCAAGCTGCAAATTTTATTTTTAACTTTTCTTAGCAGCTAAAACTGAGGCCGCACAATGAGAATAACCCTGGCCATGCTTCTGGAATTTGCTGAGGTTTCTTGTATTCATTGGGCTCACGGTGGCCCTTGAGCATCACAATGGTACAGAATGTGGTGCACATCAAGGTACTTCATTACATGTGATAGTATCTAGACTGGGGTGGCAACAATGAGATTCCCAGCCAACTCCAAAACTCTCTTCCCATTGGATTCAACTCCATTTACACTATTGTGAAAACTTCCCTGCTTCTTCAGGTGGTCATCCGATGCTGGCTCTAATGGAGTTTTGTTTGAATCTCTATTAATAGCTTTTATAATCCTGATGGGTTAGCTTGAGTCATGCGTTTATCAGTCTCTCCATTGATCTTTCCCTTGAGTTCATGGACATTGTCTTTTTAGCACTTAAACTTCCATGTTGACATCCAGCATGGTGCCTTTCAGGGTGTACTCAGTGTAAAGATACCTCCAAAACCTGAATACAAGCTGAGTCTCAAGACCATAACTGATATAACTTAGTCTACCAAGTAAATATACAATCAGGAATAACAACTACCATTATGTACTAGTTGAGAAACATATCATCTCAAACTTCTGCAGATCAGAAGTCCAGGTGGACTTGGCTGGTTCCTCTGCTTGAGATGTCACAAGACCCAAATTAAGGTGTCAATTCACATTTAGTTGGAGGTTCTGGAGGAGAATCTACTTCCAAGGTCACTTAAGTTGTCAGAATTCAGTTCTTTGCAGTCGTAGGTCTAAGGTCCCCATTTTCATGCTAACCGATGGCCTGGAACCTCTCTCAGCTCCTTAACACCACCTGCATCTTTGGTCATGTTCGTTATCCCCTCCGTCTTCAAGCCAGTAGGGATGAGTCATTCTCATGTTTCCAAACCCTGTGATTTCTTTTCTTCTCTTTTCTTCTGTTCTTTTCTTTTCTTTTATCTTTCTTTCTTTCTTTCTTTCTTCCTTTTCTTTTCTTTTATCTTTGTTTCTTTCTTTCTTTCTTCCTTCCTTTCTTTCTTTCTTTCTTTCTTTCTTTCTTTCTTTCTTTCTTTCTTTCTTTCTTTTTTGTTCTTTCTTCTTTCTCTTTGTTTTTAATGCATATCTTCTGCCTCCAGCTGGAGAAAGTTCTCTGCCTTTAAGGGTTTATGTGATTAGATTGGGTCCAGCTAATCCAAAATAGTTACATCTGCAATATCCCTTTTGATATGAAATGTAAGATGCTCTCAGATCTCAGGGATTAGACCATGGACACATTTGGAGGAAATGTGTACATTCTGCCTATTAGACTTTTGTGCACTTATTACCATTCCACTTTTTCCCTATCCATTTTATGTTCACCACTCTAACTCATAGGGAATTTTGCCATCATGTATTAGTTGCTTTTAGAGCTGATTAGGCAAACGCCGAATCAAAAGGTCAATGAGGTGCTACAACATTAAAGAGATTCTGTCTTTTCAATACCGCTGCCTCTTTTCCCTCCCAAAAACACACTGACATTTTGGAGTTCGTTTTCTTTTTTTCTTATTCTTGTTCCTTATGAACCATATCCCACCATGATCCAGAACACCTTGACTTCATGTTTAATTAACTCTGAGCTCATAATGTCTCTTCCCCTTAGAAACTACAGAGAATATTTTTCTCCATTTATATAAATACTCCTTCCTATTAACTTACAAGAATGAATATGAGCAATTTAAAATGTGTAATTCCCCGTGGATTTAAGCTATAATTTGTTCCCTCATATGCAAAAAAAATAAATAAATGGAATATTGGGGGGGGGTTCATAGAGTATACTAAGAGAAAACAATGTACATTCAAATCACAACTTCGAGATTTGTTTCACTTTTAAATGAAGCAGCTCTGTCTTAAATACAATAGTGTTTTGTGCTAAAAGCTGAAGTACTAAAACACATCCATTTTAAAATAAAGTCATAATAGTCTCAAGAGCTGCGTCTGATCTCACTCACTTCTCACCAGAAAATAGTGTTGTGTACAGATGGCAGCAGTGATGTAATGTAATGTATGTCGAGAGTATTTGTTAAGATACCACTGGGGGCTGACGCTTTATAGCAGCTGCACTCCTTCCTTGGTGAGTTTAGTTTTAGAAATGACTTCTCATCCATTCAAACAGGTTCTTTTGCTGAAAGTCTCCAAAGACTATTTCATTATCCTGCCTTTTCAATGACTTTCCATAAAGGAATACAAGATGTGAATCTGGTTTTAATATGTACCATTTAAAGTAGTTATCAATGATACATTAGTCATTCCATCCAGTGCCCCTGTGAGGTGGGTGAGTGAATAATTACAGGTGACCTTCAGACAAGTGAGGATCTAATGTAGCCTTGAAGGCTTCTAAGTATGGGGCGTTTTGTCTGATAGGTGAATAAGCACTGAGTCATTAGCATGGCATTTGAGAGATCATTAGGGATCTGTAACTAAAATAAACCTATTTTTCTTAGTCATGTAATGAGTTATTCTACTTATCTGAATGCTAGATTTTAGATTTTTCTTTCCTTATTTCAAGATTTAGCAGTTTATGGTATATTTTCCTTCAGGAAAGGACACAGAATGGAACTATCAAAGGAATGATGTCTAATAAAAACTTTTAGAAGCCAGGTCGTTTTTGAAAGCTGAGAAAAAATACGGATTCCTAATCCATGACTGATTTGAAAAAAAAAAATCATTTCTAGCCAATTCTAAATGTTTTACCCTGGTTTGTAAAACTGACCAGCTCAATTGCCTTGAATGAATAATTTATCCTTTTGAAAACCACATTAAATCTGTCAAAATATTAGTTCCTAAGCAGTGTGTGGAAAGATACTTGTCATCCATTTTTGTTTCCCTGACGCCCTGTATGGAGTGGCTGCTTAACACAGATTCATTGAATAATGATGTCAATTTTTTTGTATTCTCTTTTATTCAATAATCTCTTTCTCTCTTTTTACTTCAAAGTAGTGAGAAAGAGACCTCATACAGAGGGGGAAAAAGGGTTTCTCTGCCTTAGATAGTCTTTCAAGGTTGATCCACATTGGAGAAAGCAAAACAATTCAGGCAGTAAGGGGTTGAATGCTTATAATGAAGACCTCAACCAAAATATTTCTTCCTTTTTTACGCAATGCACATAAAGAAGGATAAGAAATAAATTCTTACTAATTTATTTAATGTCTTTTTCCATTTTTAAAAAAAGCATTTTCACATTTTTTCTAACCTGATAACTTTATTGCTTCTTTTGGAGTACCATCCCCATTACTCTCTTCTATGGTATTTTCTCCACTTCTCAATTAACAGGAGACCCCCTCATAACAAACTTCCATCTTTACTAGACTAATTTTTCTTTTTTCCTTAAACGTGCAAAACTAACAAGGCATAAAAAACATACATCATTTCAGATGTGAATATTATAAACTACTCAGTTTTCTTACTTTTCGTCTTCTCATTTCCCTCATGCTTTCCCCCACTGTTTACGTTTTCAGTGCCCTTATTTAATTTTATTTGGTTTCCTCTACTTTAGATAAATTAGTAGCTCCTCATTTTTAATGCTTCATCTACAAGGCCAAAATCTACTTCATGATTAGTGTGAATAGTTATGCCAAGTTAAACAATCCTTGGGCATGACTCTAGTTAGGTGCTAGAAGCAAGTGGTTAAGGACTCTATTCAGTATACAGCAGCATCAATATGGTGTTGATCTAAATTTCTTTAGTGCAGCAACATGTGAGAGCAAGTTTCCACTTAAGTAAGATTCACTCGTAATCATATGGTCAATAATTACAACAACTAAGAGAAATTGATTTATTTTACTCAGAACTTGCATCATTTATTAAAGAGGGGTGACGGTATGACTGAGATTGTCTTCCTACCCTTTCAGAATTGGTTTGAACTCTACTAGGAACAACCACAAAAGACCAGCAGGAAGAGCCTTTATCATTTCTTCTGGAGTATAATTACAAGGTCGGTTTCCTCGATCAACAAAATCTCTTAACTTCTGCATTCACTCATTTGTTCAATAAATATTTATTGAGCTAATAGCATATTCCAGGGCACTGTGCTAAGGACTGAGACACATTTTTCCTGCTTCAATGATCTCATGTGTAGCTAGAATAAGGGGAGGTATAGGTCAAGACAAAAATATATAATCAAAATCCAATGTGTGACAAGTGTGACAGAGTTGCATACGAGGAACACTGTAACACAAAGAAGGAGCTGATTGATATTGATTCAGGGAAGAATACAGTTGAACAACACCAGCCGAGAGGTTCACCGCCTCCTAATACTGCTGAGCATCGTTGGTGAGGCCCAGCACGTCTTTAGATTTCTGTTATTTCTTGTGCACAAAGAGGGTATGAATCTGATAGTAAGCAATAGCTAAAATTTTCAAGGACATCCTATGTAGCAGGCACTTTTCTACAAATTTTACTTATAATAACTTATCTTTGCTCCAATCTATGAGAGAGATACAACTGAATATGTTAGCTTTATCTGTAGTGAAGCCAAGGCCATGAGAAGTTAAGTAGTTTTGGCAAAGTCACAGTGAGTAAGTGGTAGAGACAAGAAAATAATACTGACTTTTTTTCCCTGTGAGTCTGAAGTGAAAACTCTTCCAGTGGAAATTTCCAAATTCATGAACTGAGAAAGTAGCCTGAGAAATTGATAAAAATTGGGGAAAGCGTAGTTTTCTTACAGCAAATTTATTTTATATATATATGCATATATATTATATATATATATATACTCTTTTATAATATTAAAATTCTTTTAAACATGGTTGTTTTAGTTTCCATGGAATCCATGGACTTGCAGAGAACACAGTATATTTTCTGAAGCCAGATCCTTAAATTCTTTCAAATATCTGACATAGGAGTTAAGGCAAGGAACAGGATGACTAAATTAAGAATGGATGGAACAGGCAATGTGGTTCTCCGTAGAGAAAGCTGTGGCCTTAGAAGATTTTTACAGACTCTTCTTGAGTGGTAAATATTATCATTTCTAAAGCTCTAACTTCACCACACTAAGAAGAGTTACTTTTATATAAGAAGAGTTGCTTTGAAGTGTTCTCACCATCCTGGGTGCCTGAGTAGCTCAGTAGGTTAAGTAACTGACTCTTGATTTTGGCTCACGTCATGATCTCATGGGTCGAATTCAGTTCGTGAAGTTCAACCCCACATAGGGCTCTGCACTGACAGTGTGGAGTCTGCCTGGGATTCTCTGTCTCCCTTTCTCTCTGTCCCTCCCCCGCTCACTTTCTATCTCTCTCTTTCTCTCTCTAAACAGCAAATAAATAAACATTTTTTAAAAATAAAAAAATAAGTGTTTCCACCATCCCAACATTTTCTCTCCATTCCAGTTTACCTCCGGACAGTACCTACACATACAGGCGTACAACTAAATTTAAACATTGCTAGGAAATATGTTTTAAAGTCATGTCCTTCCTTTCCTCTTTCATCTATAGTAATTCTTACTTCCTATTTCTGAAAAATTGGTATCTTCCATGGTACTGTATAACATTAACAAAGAAGGGGTGCCTGGGTGGCTCGGTTGATTCAGTGTCTGACTTTGGCTCAGGTCATGATCTCACGGTTCCTGAGTTAAAGCCCTGCATTGGGCTTTCAGCTGTTAGTGCAGAGCCCACTGGAGTGCCTGGGTGGCTTAGTTGGTTAAGCAACTGACTCTTGGTTTCCACTCAGGTCATGATCTCACAGTTTCGAAAGTTTGAACTTGACATTGGGGTCTACCCACTGACCGAACACAGAGCCTGTTTTAGATTCTGTCTCTCTCCTTCTCTCTCTCTCTCTCTGCCCCTCCCCCTTTGATATGTTCTCTCTCTTTCTCCTTCTCAAAATAAATAAATTAACTTTAAAAAATATTTTTTAAAAGCAAAGAAAAATAATCAGACTTTATAAAATCCTATTCAATGGTAATGGTACAATTTAATTTTCCTAAACCTTCATTCCGAGGGAGAAGCTCTGTGAATAACATATTCAATGGTTAGCTGATGGTCCTGTTAGAATGGAGTTACATACCTTTTAAAACCAAGTTAAGAGGCGCCTGTGGGGCTCAGTCGGTTAAACGTCCAACTTCAGATCAGGTCATGATCTCCTGGTCTGTGGGTTCGAGCCCCACGTCAGGCTCTGTGCTGACCACTCAGAGCCTGGAGCCTGCTTCGGATTCTGTGTCTCCCTTTCTCTCTGCCCCACCCCTGTTCACACTCCGTCTCTCTTGCTTTCAAAAAATAAAATAACATAAAACCAAGTTAAGTTTTGATATTTTTGATACCACTGAATCTGCTTAAAAGTGTTTTTTTAGCAAGTCATAAATGAATGATGTGTAAATATACTAATGAATGTCAACATTCTTAAGGGAACCTATATACATTTCTGAAGAAATACTCCTTATTACTCTGTAAGCTTTGACTTGGTAATATAACTCAGATGAATAAACAAATTCATAAAGGCCAAATAGTTCAATACTACCATCACCTCTGCTTCTCCCCCTGCTCTGGAGTAAATGTTAAAGCCAGTTGCCTAATACTATTCTTTATCTGCCTAATCTGAAAATAACTGACATGGGATTCTATTAATTACTCATGATTCAAATAAGAAGTAATCATCAGAATACCAGTAAGCAACCCTAGACTTATTTAAACTTGAATTTTAATATGTAAGCCTTTGTGACTAATCGAACAACTATTTGAGTAATCAAATCTATTTTACATCTAACAAAACACATTCCAATGAGACATTTTAAAGCAAACATTACTGTGTCAATGTCAATAAAGACAATAGTATGTAGTGGGTTTTGGAGGGGTTAATTGGAAATTCTGATACTTAACATTTCAAAACCTATAACTTTAATTTAAAATACCTTATATTTGTAATGCAGTCTTGTGCTTCACATTTTATAAAGTAGTTTACATGAATGGCCTTTCTGTTCCTTAAGAAAATCACTTATGGGTTGTAAAGCATGAATCCTTACCTTCATTTTAAAGATGAGTCATCTAATGTTGGAAATGTGATGTGTCGTGCAAAAGTGCACACAGATAGAAGCGGTACAGCCAGGAGCCAGAATCCAGGCTTACAGATTCCAAACTTCATCTTTGTTGCATTAGAACACATTCATTGTCCTGCAGGTAAATCATATAGTTGATTACCAAATGAAGACCCAAAGGACATTTTTCTTGACTAGTCTTGTTATTTAAGGCTGGAATTTTTTTTTCTCTATAAATCCTTCAGATTCATTCTTCATTTTATTTTGTAGTCTGAACTCTTCCTATGATATCACAAAGAAAGGCAAACAATCAGGAGGAAGAATTGTTGATTCTAGAAGGATATTTGGAAGGTTTAATTCAGTCAGTTTACTCTCTTGCGAACAAGTATGGATGTGTAGAAACCCGGCATCTGAGTTCACTGAAATCCTAGAAAGTTGTGTAACAGATTATCAATGAAACTGGCAGGTTATTTAACTTCTCTACTTTGAAGTTTTCTCAAGTATAAAATGGGGATTATAAGGATACCTCAGATAATTGTGTGAAAATTAAATAAATCAATATTTATAAAACTTTTCATGGCACTTAGTAAGCATTATCAGGATTAGCCATCATTAACTATTATTAATAAACGTTACAGAGATAATATGTATTAAATGATATCTTTTTAGTAACAGATTTTTTAAATCACATACATTTAAATAAACTTCCATTTTTTTTTCTTTCGATGGCATTCATAATATCATTTTAAGGGCTGAGATTCTCAAACAGCAAAGATAATTTTTATTACGATTGAATAACCTCCAGGGTGGGAGTTCAGAAACGAGGGTGAGTGCCACAAGTCCTGAGTGTGTTTTGAACTTACGGATATTCAGACATTTTGACCCAGAAGCATCTTGGCAGTTTCAGACTTAACATAGGGTTCTCTCTTTCTTCAATAATTGGAACTTAGAGATAATAATTACATCAGTCATGCTGTCAAGAACATGCAGTATTTAGACTTAATGGAAAAAAAACTTATTAAGAAAGAAAGTTCTATTAATAATGTTAATCTTCTTTTTAAGTCCCTGAGCATGTATCAACACAATGGGTAAACATATTTGAGGGACTAAAATTCCTCCTCAATTCATGACTGTGGTCTGTATGCCCATAACAGAGATGGCGGTCTTTGAGGAGCTGACAATTTATCATTGACTATCTGTTTTGACATATTGCCTGTCTTTTAAAGGATATTATTCAGTTTAGACAGCAAATAGATCAATGACTAATTTTATTTTTTTTAAGCTTATTTATTTATTTATTTTGAGAAAGAGAGAATCCCAAGCAGACTCACACTGTCAGCACGGAGCCCCATGCGGGTCTTGATCTCACAAAGGGAACCATGAGATCATGATCTGAGCCAAAGTTGGGTGCTTAACCCATTGAGCCACTCACACACCCCAATGGCTGATTTTGATGGGAGGAAGGAAGGAGATTAAAGATGGAAGGGAGAGAGAATAAATTTAGATCTCTTTTAGTTGCAAGTCACAGGTAAGGAGAAACAAATTTTGGGTTGTGCAGGAAAACGGGAGAATTTATTTTGTGAATGCTTAAGTGTTTCACACAACTGAAGAACATACATGCATTTGGGTCTTGAGGACAATTAGGACAGTGCAGAAATACCATAACAAATATTTTTTCATA
>PITB01032758.1:0-14653 GCA_004024585.1 Paradoxurus hermaphroditus
GGCGGAGACACACCTCATTACTGTCTCTCAGCGGCCATGACACCGAGACATAGGTTATTAAACAATACCAATAACGACAGTAATAATACCAGCTATAATCCCTGAGCACTGGACAGCTATCAGGCCGTGTGTCAAGCTTTGCCGAAAGTCTTGCTGCTCAAAATACGGTTCTCAGACCAGCAGCACTGCCGTCTCCTGGGAGCTGGTTATAAATGCAGACTCTCGGGTCCCAGGGCAGACCTACTTCCCCAACCTGCGTGGAGGCAGAAGTTCCCAAGCACTTCAGCAATCAGGAGGAGGGCAGCCCGCTTACAAAGAGATACAGGAGGGAAAGAACAAAGGGAAGAGGGCGCACAGTAGTGAGTAGTGGGAGGCGCAAGGCGGGGGGGCGGGCGGTGCAGAGCAAACACACTCGTGGCTGCCAGGGGCCAGAACCTTCCACATAGAAGCAAAATGGGGGGCGCCTGGGCGGCTTAGTCTGTTAATCATCGGACCCTTGATTTTGGCTCAGGTTATGATCTCGAGGTTCATGAGATCGAGCCACGCTTTGGGCTCAGTGCTGCTGGAGCAGCCTGCTTGAGATTCTCTCTCTCTCTCTCTCTACCCTGTCTCTCTGTCTCTCTCTCAAATAAACATTTTAAAAAAACGTTTTAAAAAGAAGCAAAATGGAAAACAAGAATGCTTCTAGCATAGTCAGCTGAGCCGCAAACAGGGAATTCAGTCCATCCGGCTGCAGCTAGCCCCATGCGTTTTCAAGTAACCTGCATTTTCAAAGATAATTGTGCTAGCGATTCCAGGTTGCAGACTCACAGTTACTTAGTTACTCCTGCCTCTGGACCTTTGACAAGAAACACCTTTCCCGTACCTACAAGTGTGCCCCGTCGCTGGAGACCCCAGAAGAGAGACGCAGCTCTTGGCTCTCCGCTGCACGCAGGCAGGTGTTCGGGGCTCTCTGGTTCACGGCTGTACCTCCAGCACGTGAGACGGCGCCCAAGGCATAGTAGGTGCTCAGTAAATATTTGAGAGAACGCTCGAGGATGATCCGAACTCGCAAAACCCGAGCTGTCCCTGAGAAGCTCTGTTCTGCAAGGAAGCCAGACTCAAATCAGCAAGTCGCTGGACAATCAAAATAATTTATAGCAGCTGTTTGCAACTGCAGCTCATGAACAGAAAAGGTCAGGCTCCCTCAGTTAACACACACGCACGCACACACGGAGCCAGAGCGCTGTCTGTGCTGGACACACAACAGAGCTTTTTCTCCATATGCTGTGCTAATAATCACGGCCGCGCTGTGATAACAACGGCCCACGAAGTATCGGAAATTGCGTTTTCTGGTTTCTCGATTACTTCATACTCCGAACGCTCACACGGTAGGAGAGACGCTTGCGGGGAAAGTTGTGAGGGGCGAACCCCGAACCGTCCCTTTCTCCTGCGTGGAACAATCTGTCTGAAGCAGGACCCATCTTGCCAATCCCCAGCTGGCTTCGTGAGCCTTCAGAAATCAGAGAAACCTGTTGTTTGAGAAAAGCCAGGCTGACCTGAGTCAGAGAGGCTCTGCAGGACCTCACAGTGAAGCTCTCTTCTCAACCCCAGAGCTGGGTTGCCCTTTTAACCAAGCCCTTCATCTTTCGGGGCCCGCGGCGTGGACAGCTGACATCCCTTTCCGCCAATCCTGCTTCTGCAGTGGCTCAGAGAAGGACGTCCTCTCGGATCCAGTCTAAACCGCATGCCCCTCCTGGTTGGCCCTTCCGCTTACCAGTATTCTCTTGTTTGCCGGTGTGGATGGCGGTGTGGAAGGAAGAGGAGATGGAGGAAGAGGAAGGGAGGGAGGAAGGGTCTCAGGTTAATTCGAACTCTTTGCTTAGCTGGCTCTAGAGCTCGGGAAAACTACATTTCCCAAGCTCCTTTGCCCTCTGGGTTGGTTTGGCCAATGAGCAGGCTTAATGGGAAACGGTAGCGTGGGAGGAGAATCCTGGGTACTTCTACCTCTGTCAGTGACTGGTCTCTTCTCTGACTCCAACTCTTACCAGACCACCTCCTCCTCCACGACCCCAGCTCCTACCGAGTGGCCCCCACTCGGGTTCTAGCTCATTCCAGACAGTCCTGACTTCTGGTAATCTCTCCTCCTCTTTCAGTTTCTCCAGACCTACGGGCTTCTCGATGCCTCTAGTCTGAGCGAATCAACATCCCTGGTTCCAGCCCCTTCTCTATGTGCCTTGGAACCAATTCCCTGTATTAAATTCTCTCTACTGAAAGTCCTGGGGTGTTTTGTTTTGTTTCATTGTTTTCTTAGCTGGATCCTAACTAGTGTGAATGGTCCCATTAACCCAATTTTTAAAAATTATATATATATATATATATATACATATATATATATATACACACACACACACATATATATATCATACCATAGTGTTGTACCCCTTAAACTAATACAATATTGTATCTCAATTACATTCACTAAAACCGGGAGGAAATGAAGATGTGGAAAAGGTCCATCTTTATCCTTATTCTCCCTTCTTTTGACCTCCATCTCCCCCCTCCCCTGAGTGCCTCACCTTCTCCCTACAGCGCCCAAACTCTGAATTTCCACCAGTTCTCACGTGAAACCTGTTCTCAGCTTTACGCCATTAGCTAATTCTCGCTAAAGGGTGAACCGAAAGGCGCTTTCCTCTTTACCTCTCCTATTCATCTGTGCGTGTAGACTGGCCCCCAACTCTGACCACAAAGGAGCGGAGCTCTTGGGCAAACCCGAGAGACGGCCACGGGCAGAAGGTTTTTCTGAAACCTTTACAGAGAGCTTCGGGGGCAGAAGCCACAGCAGCTGCCCGCGAAACGATGCCAGACTGCGTCCTGGGGAGGAAGAGTCGGCGGAGGGTGAACTCGGTGGCTCAGAAAGGAACGTGCCCCAGAATCCTCCGGGCAGTGGGTTGTTACGACACAGGTTGCTGGCTCCACGGGCGGAGTTTCCGACTCAGCGGGTCTGGGGAGGCGTCCGTCGAGCGAGGCTGAAGCTGCTGGCCTGGGGGCCACCCTCTGAGAACCACCGGTCCAAAGACTAACAGGCGCTTCCTAAGGATTTATCATAGGACCTCAGACCTTTTAAACCTCTTTCAAGTATCACATCTTTTAATCTTACAAGAGCGAAACGCGGAAACTAAGGTACAGAGAGGTTTTAAAAAGTCTTCTAGGCACGCGACTCGTAGCTGGCAGAGTCAGGCTTTGAGTCCAGGGGGCCAGGCTCCCGTGTCTGGGATTCTGGCCACCGTGTTCCGTCTTAGAGTCCAGGCTGGAGGAGATGGAGAGGCTGGGGTCCTGGCTCCAGTTCCGGCTGTGTGACGCCAGCCGGGTCCCTGGGCCTATCTGTGCCTCGGTTCCCCTCCATCTGCAGAAGGGCACCCCGACAGCACCCACCGCCCAGGGTCCTCGCCGGGATTTCCTGAGACAACGAGGCGGACGCAGATCCCTCGCTCCGTAACTCCTCTGCCATCTCCTGAGTTCAGCCCCAGTCTGGTGCAGGTTCCCGGGCTTGCCGGTGGCGACCCCCTTCTCCGCCAAAGGGCTTTCTCCTGCCCTGTCGCAGCGTGCTCAGCCTCCCCCCGTCCCTCTCTGGGGGACGTTCAGAGGTGCCTTCTATGTGGCTTCTCAGAGGGGCTGCAGGGAGGCTGTGTCCCATGTGTCCAGAGCGGTGACCCGCTCATCGTAGGGCCCAGCCACTGGGGCTGCTCTAGAGGGCCACAAACCGGCAGCTTAAATGACAAGCGTTTATTTCCCACCATCGTGGAGGCTGAAATCCAAGGTCACGGTGCCCGTGGATTCCGGGTCTGGTGAGAGCCATCTTCCTGGCTCGCAGGGGGCTGCCCTATTGTAGTGTCTTCACCTATAACCCCACAGCTGGGGCTCCCCTGTCCATGACCTCATCTCAACCTCCCTCCCTCCCCAAAGCCACCTCCTACACCATCATGGTGGGGGTTAGGGTTTAACCTATGAATTGGGGGGGGGCGCGGGGGGGGAGACACAAACATCCTTCTGCTACATTCTGCTTCTTGGGATCAACTCCCCCATAAACCACCTATGCCCATGTCCGGATCTCAAGATTTGCTTTGGGGGAAACCCACACTCAGATAAATGAGGCATACAGACTGTAGAAACTACTTAGCACCCTGCCTGGCATGTCTCATAATTAAAAAAAAATGTATTGGGGTACCCGGATGGCTCAGGGGGGTTGAGCATCTGACTTTGGCTCAGGTTGTGATCTTGCAGTTCGTCAGTTTGAGCTCCACACCGGGCTCACCACTGTCAGCTTGGAGCCGGATTCAGATCCTCGGCCCCCACCCTCTCTCTCTCTGTCCCTGCCTTGTTCGGGCTGTCTCTCAAAAACTAAATAAGTAAAACATTAAAAAAAATGTTAATAGCAGCTCACAGAGAGCACTGTTTAAAGGTCGGGCCTTTTGCATATTTTAACTCCTTTAATATGCATTTAATAAATGTAGCTGCTACTGTTTTATATCATTATTAGTATTTACCTCTGATCTCCCCTACCCCTCACAGAAGTAATTTTTCCGTAAGTCATTTGTCTTACCTCGGTTCTATTTTATATCACCCTTCCTGCTTACCTTCATAGCCCGTACGGAGGTGGAATTACCTCATCCGCTGATTTGTTTCCACGTTTATGGTTTATCGCCCTCACTCGGGGCCACGGGATGATTTTTATGGGCCCTTCCCTTCCACCGTAATAGCTTCAAAACTAAAAATTATCTTTTGTTTTTAAATTTTTTAATGTTTATTTATTTTTCTTTATTTTTTGAGAGAGAGAGACAGAGGACGAGCAGGGGAGGGGCAGAGAGAGTGAGAGAGAGAGGGAGACACAGAATCCAAAGCAGGCTCCCGGCTCTGAGCTGTCAGCACAGAGCCCGACATGTCCCTCGAACTCACAGATGGCGAGATCGTGACCTGAGCCCAAGTGGGACGCCCAACCCACTGAGCCACCCAGGTGTCCCCTGAAAATTGTGTTTGACTTAACTTCAAATACTGAAACACGTTATTTTTCTTTCTGGGTAGGCAAAATTTAATCGATATCCGTGGGCTTGGCACATTGCATCTTTTTCTGATAGGAGGAGGAAAATCTGTAACCCTAGGGTTTTTTCCTTCTGACTGTAAAGAATTTGAAACATTGCAGTGATGCCTGGCGGGTCAGCAGGCCATCCGGGGACCTCCGTAAGGCCCCCTGAGGACAGGAATTGCAGCCGCCCCTCCCTGGGCCTGGCTTCCGGTGGCAAGCACCGCCCCCTTAGCTGGATCCGGAGTCCCATCCTGGAATCCCCCTTGCTGGACACTGACACACCCACGGAGCTGCAGCGAAGCATCATGGGAGGCATTATGCAAATAGGGCCTCCCGGCTCCGCCCCGAGCCTGGCTGCTTTATGGAGGGCAGAGCCTGGGGCTAATTGTCGCCGCGATCCTGTGCCTTGGGCCTGACCCCTGGTGTTGAAGAGCAAGCCACATGCCCTGGGCCTCTAGAACACGTGCTCTGGGCCTGCCCTGGCAAGGACAGCGTTGCCGGACTGACCCTCGCCCTCCTTCCCCGCTGAGCCCCCGGCAGACCTGTCGAACGCGGCTTTCATTCCCCTGACCCTGGGGTCATCTGTTTTCAGAACGTGAAATATGGCCGCCTGGCCCAGGACAGAAGCCGGGGAGATAAGCGCCAGGGAGGAGCCTGCCGTCCAACGAGCCGTGACTAATGAGGATTGGGGTGTGTTTGGCGGGGCGGAATTTATTTGGCTCCTGGTTACCTGTGGTTTAACTCTTTGTGCGATCTCTGCCCCAGCCCCGAGGTGCCTGGTGTTTCCAGGCCTGGCTTTTCCTGCTTGACCCAAGCGCGGGGTCTGGGTCCTAGGCATCCGGTAGGTATTTGGGGACAGGATCCGGGAGGGAGGGAGGGAGGAAAAAAGATGAGCATATACATGCCATGTCCTGGAACCTTCCGGATAATCATAAAATTAGCTCCCGTCTCTCGTGCGTGCTTACGGCATGCCGGGCACTGACCCTGAAGGGCCTGCACACATGACCTCATTGAATGCTCCCCAGTCTGTAAAGCGCACAGCCTGACACAAGCCCACGGAGGAGACAGGGAACCTGAGACTTGTGTATTATTTCAGGCGCCCATTTAACGGATGAGGGAGCAGGGCTCAGAGCCCTGAAGTGGCTCGCCAGGAAGTGGCCGAGCTGGGATCTGAATCGAGACTTGGTCTTTCTGGCTTCCACGCGTAAGTTCTCAGCTGCCGTGCCAGACTGTCTTCTGGGGAAAACTCGAGAGAGTCTGCCTGTCGGACTGACCTGGGTCAGTGCATTTTTCTTTGCATTGAACAACCTCAAAATCCCGGAGGTGGGCAGCAAACAGTTACTTTTACACTGGAGGGTCTGCAGGTGGGCCGTGGCTTGGCCGATCCAGGCTAGGCTTGGCTGGGTCAGGCTGGACTCCAGGCTCTCTCTTGGGCTCAGGTTTGGTCCACATGGGTTCATTCTAGCGGCTAAAGGGCCAGCAGCAGCTACTTGGGGTGGGCTTTCTCAACAGTCAGGACACAAGCCAACCAATCGGACCCGTGGAAAGCCTTGCTCCACCCACCTCCCCTAGCCTCCCGTGGGCCAAAGCAAGGCGCATGATCAGAGTCAAGGCATTTGTTCATCTCACTGCCACGAGGCCAGGGCCAAGGGGAAGACGCCTAATCCCGACATGATTGAGGGAGTGAAGGATAGGGAATAGGCAATCTACACTCGTATCATGTACGAACATGTACAGAAGAGTAGATGAGGCAGGGGCTACGAAAGACACAACACGTGACAGTACCCCTGCCTTCCTAACTTCCCAGTCTGTGTTTTCAGGTACGGATGTCTCTGCAACTCACACCCAGCAGAAACACCCACCTACACACCCACCAGCAAGCAACTGTACCTCCTCTGATGGGCTGATACTTTAAAGTCACCTACACCGGGGCTGTTTTCTCCCCTCCCTTCTCGGCAACGCCTGCAGGCATTGTTGCTGGTCGCGACCTGGGTAGGGGGCGCTATTGGTGTTGAGTGGGTGGAGACCATCACCCGGCTCTGCACAGCTCAGTCCCTGACCACAAAGCATTATCCATTCCCGCATGTCAACAGAGCCAAGCTTGAGAAATCCCGATCTAGAATAGCAATGAAGCCGATAGGGGGGCTGGAGAGCCTGTTAAAAGTACAGATTCCGGGGGCGCCTGAGTGGCTCAGTCGGTTCAGCGTTGGACTTCAGCTCAGATCATGATCTCACGGTTCCTGGGTTCCAGCCCCGCATCAGGCTCTGTGCAGATAGCTCAGAGCCTGGAGCCCGCTTCGGATTCCGTGTCTCCCTCTCTCTGCCCCTCCCCTGCTCGCACTCTGTCTCTCTCTGCCTCTCAAAAACATAATAATAAATAAAAAAATCTTTTTAAAATTTTTTTATTAAAAATAAAAAAATTACAGATTCCAGGGTCCCCAGTGCAGAAGGTTTGATTCGGAAGGACTGGGACAGAGCCTCGGAATCTGCATTTCTGACTAGCGATTTAGGAAATTTTGATTCATGACTCGGAGCGCGGGGAGTGGGGGGGGGCTGCTGTGTCAGGTCTGCGGGATGCCCTCCCAGGAACCCCGAGTCAAAGATGCCTTTAGAATTTGGACGGAACAATCCTCGCAAGGGCACTTCCAGAAATCCGGCACCTGGCTTCCAACACCCCACAGCTCACGGCGTTTGCCCACGGATCGAGTCTCCAAACGGCAAGTCCGAATCCTCCGGCTCCTCTGCCTTTCGCTTTTAGAACCAGGAGGCATTTGAGGAAAATGTAATCCATATGGTTCAGAACCCTTTACACTCAGATCATGAAAGCCCTGCCGTGGTTTTTAAGAGCTAGTCGATGTCCAAAACACCTTATGAGGATTTTAAAAATAAGCTTTTTAAAGTCTCTTTTTACTTACAGTTGGATTTCGCCCCGGGTAAGTGAATTCAAATGATATGACACTGAGGCTTGGGGGTGGGGGGTGAGGGGGAGGGCTGCCGGAAACCCCAACCCGTGAACCTGGAGGAAATTCGACAGTCAGCAGATCAGGTCTTCCGCTCGTACCTAAAAGCGTCTCCTTGGCATGCACCCATTTCACGCCATAAAATCGATTTTATTTTCCCAGCAGTTACGGATTCAGGTGGTCACTCGGTTAGGGCTTCAGACGACCCCCCCCCCTTCTCATTTTGCCTCTCCGGGCTCCTCGGCTTCCATATTTAAATCACTTGACTCCTCGTAAATGGAGACCCAGTGCCTTCTTCCAGCGGGTCTGCTTATGTCTAAACAGCGACTCAGCCGAGCCGTCCGCACCACCCTTCACTCTTCTCTCTCCACCCCAGGGACACCCAGGTGGGAGGCCGAATTCTAGAACCGGCCGTAGACTCGCTTCCAGCGCAGGTGGGCCGGCCCGCTTGGAAAAGCCATTTGGCAAAACATCTAATCTAAACCATGTTGATCCGCAACGAGTCTGCTTTCGAGAATCCAGCCCAAGGAGCGAGTCCTAAGTCCGGAGCACGGCCGGAAATATTCCGCATCCTTTATAATATAACCGAGAACGACGGACAACGACCGACCAGAATAATAAGAGCAAAATGGTTCCCGAAATGATAGATCACTTCTCCGCTTCGTGCCCGCACGGACGCCGGTGGATGTTAGAACCGCAGGGGAGGGCCAGAGATTCGTCTTTGTCACGCGAAAGCAGATGGATTAGAGATGCTTCGGGAAATTCTTAAGGCTGCGTCGGCATGAACCGGGCACAGGGACCAGGGAGAGGCGTGCCAGCCGGGCAGGATAACACGAGCCGCAGCAGCGAGGCGAGGGGGCGCGCAGGTCATTCCGTGCGGTGCGAGCTCGGCTGCCCGGCGGGGAGGGGGGCGGGCCGAGGTTGCCGAAATGGCAGAGGGCAGAGGGTGAGGTCCTGGTGGCCGCGTCGAGCGGCTTGGACTTCCGCCCGGAGGCAGTGGGGAGCCACTGAAGGTGCTTGAGCGGGGGAGGGACACAGCCAAGGCCGCACTTTGATGATACGGCTGTGGCCACAGCACGGAGGAGAGAGACTGGAGAAGCTGGGGCGGCGGGGGGGGGGGGGGGGGGGGGGGGGGGGGGGGGGGGGGGGGGGGGGGGGGGGGGGGGGGGGGGGGGGGGGGGGGGGGGGGGGGGGGGGGCTGGAGGCTTTTTAAGTAGCCCCCCCGGCGGGTGGGGGGGGGATGCCAAAAGCCCGTTGGGCAGCTTAGAGTGCGTTCATTCAACAGTCATTCGTTGTGTTAGCGAAGGAGGTGCGGTTGGTTGTAGGCATGTCTGGAAGGGGCTGTGGGGAGACCCCAGTGACCGCCGGGACGTGGGGGAATGAGGAAGTGGATCGGAACAGCCCTGGGGATCCGGTTCAGACCGTCGGGTGGCTGCCGGTGTCATTCGCTGAGCTAGAGGTGAAGGATGATGGAGTTGGATTTGGGAGAGAGAAGGCGGGTCCGATCCGGGGCGAGCGGGCCCCTACAGAGATATCCAGTTGGGAGGTGGGTGTTAGGAGTCTGCAGCCCTGGGGACGGGGACAGGCTGGAGACGGCCTAGAGCGGTGGCCGCATCCTGGCGGCGTTTGAAACCACCCGAGCGAATGAGATCCCTGTGGCCGGGGTCGGGGGTGGTGCCAGAGAGAAGGACGGGGCTAAGGACGCCCTAGGGAAGGCACGTATCACAACTTCATTATAGAAAGTCCCCAGGCACGTTAGAAAGGGGGGGCCCTCAAGGAGAGGCCGCTGGCTCGCTGGCCAGATGGGTGTGGGGTAACCGAGCAGGACCACGCAGTGGGGAGCAAAGAGAAGCAGAGACGCGCAAGGGAGGGGTTTAGCAAGACTGTGTGGGCGCAGGTGGCGGTGTCCGCGGGAGGGAAGGAGCAGGGGAGCGGATGGTAGCAGAAAGGCGGCCTCGGGGAGGGGAGGGAGGACAGAGCACAGAGGAAATAGGGCTTATGGATGAAGGAGCAAGACACGAGGGAAGGGGGAGGATCCCACAGAAAGGGCGGGACCCAGGAGCTCCTGGGGTCCCCTCTGCCAGGAAGGGTGGGGAGCGGGGCACCTGTTCCTGATCCGGGGCCTGGCTCGCCGATCCGGGGTGAGGGGTCCCCTGGGACCCCGCGAGGAGAGCACTAAGTTGGGGGGAACCACAGGCTGACAAGGAACCGCTCCCTTGTCCCCTCCCTCATACCCCGCACAGCCCCAGCGGGCACTCGTCTGTCCACCGCAAGGCGCCAGCACCAGCATGGGGGACTCGAGGAGAAGCCTAATGGCCTCAGACCTCCAGAAGGGCTGACTCCGGGGGGCCCGGCCCATGGGTGGAAATAGAGCCGGCAGCTTGGGGCTCTAAAGAAAGAAGCATTTTAAAGACACCCAGTGCGGATCCCTGGAAAAGAGAGCTTCGACAGGTAGTGAGTGCCTCGTACCTGGAGGCATTCAAGCTGATGCTGGGTGAGCCCTGAGGAAAGGCGGTTGCAAGTAGACGCCAAAGCACCTGAGGGCACGATCCCACCGGTTTGTATCCATCTTGTAGCATTGTGCTTAGTATGTAGTGAGCTCTCAATAAATATTAGCTATGACTATCATCGTTCTCATTAAAGTGTTCAACCCCAAATGCCCAGTCGAGTTGGCAGATCCCATGAACTGTGAGTGGTGGGGACTCCCACAATCCCTTCCCGCCACCCTTTCCGGCGGGCCGACGGGCAATCCCGAAAGCGTTCTGATTTCCCGAGAGAGTCCAGAAACACAGACCACAGGTGAAATTTTAAAATGTCGATTCAAAGAAACTCGTAGCAGTGTGAGGACCAGCTCTGCCCATGTCCCCTCCCCCCCGCTTTTGTGGCATCCGAGCTAAGGTCAGTCTGGTCTGTGCTTTTTCCACCCACCGGCTGCGTGACCTCAGGTAAGTGACTTCACCTCTCTGTGCCTCCGTTGCCTCCGCCGAGAAATGGACTACCGATACCTGCCCCCGCAGAGCCGTCGTGCGGATTAAATTAGCCGAGGCGATCGGAGCCCCCGCACGGTGTCCCACACGTGGTAAGACTTAGGAAGTGATAATTGCGGCTGTTCCTGATTTTTTCCTGTGTCCGACTCCTGCGTCGTGTCCCAGGCAGAGGGAGTGCGCGGCCAGCGGCCCACCCGCACCCCGCGCTGAGCTCTGGTCTTCCTCCAGCGCTCGCCCTGGGACCTCGGCCGGCAGCTTCTTCCTATTACAGGCGTGCCGAGTGATTGCTGGCTTTGTACGTACCTGGTGATAACTCTAACCTGGCTGCCGGGGTTCGGGGCGGGGTGACAAAATCAGCGAGAACAGGCTGCTGGGGAAGAGCTGAGTGCTGACATCCTAGTCCCGAGGAGGTGGAGACGGGAAAAGAGAAAGGGGCCATCGAAGCTCCGAGGCGGCTCCGTGGCTCCCGGGGGCTCTACGTCCGCAGGGTTTTGCTTGTGCTAATCTGGGGGGTGGGGAGGAGGCGGGTAAGTCAAGTTCTTTCTGGCTCTTGCCGAGCTCACATGTGCGCGCGCCTATGAGCCGCCTGGGAATGGAGTTCAAAGGGTAGTTGCTGATTCGGTAGGTCTGGGCTGGGGCCCCCGACTCTGCATTTCTAGAGCTCCTGGGTGCTGCTGCAATGGCCGGTCCGGGGACCACACTTTGAGTAGGAGGAGAACACCTACACGTCCCAGGCCCTGGTCTAACCCCAAGGGAGCCCCAGGAGAAGGCGGGGCCTTAAGAGGAAAGGTTCTCTGAGCAAAATAGCTTCCAAATGGCTGAGAGCGCCCTGCCGCGGTAGGGGAACCCGGGAAGGGTGTCCCGAAGAGTATACTCACCTCCGTGGGAAACGCAAGGAAACGGAAACCGAGAAAGTTAGGTCACGCGGCCAAGGTCGTACAACTGGAAAGAAGCAGAGCTGGGATCCGAATCCGTCTCTAAGATTCTAGAACCATGTTCTAAATGAAAAGTCTTGTTTGGTTTGTTTTTTTTTTTAATGTTTATTTATTTTGAGAGAGAGAGAAAGAGAGCACGAGCTGGGGAAGGGCAGAGAGAGAGAGGGAGAGAGAGAGAATCCCAAACAGGCTCTGCACTGTCAGTGTGCAGAGCCCTATGCAGGGCTCGAACTCACAAACCGTGAGATCGTGACCCCGGCTGAAGTCGGACGTTTAACTGACTGAGCCACCCACGTGCCCCAGGCTCCTTGTTTCTACCTGAATTGGGATTGTTTTCTTTTTTTCTTCTTTTTTTAAATTTTTTATTTTATTTTTGAGAGAGAGAGTGCGAGGGGGAAGGGGCAGAGAGAGAGGGAGACACAGAATCCGAAGCAGGCTCCAGGCTCTGAGCCGTCAGCACAGAGCATGACGCGGGGCCCGAACCCACAAACATGAGATCACGACCTGAGCTGAAGTCAGACGCTTAACTGACTGAGCCGCCCGGGCGCCCAGTCTTTTCTGGATGCTTTTTCCTCCCGCCTTTCTTCTCTTCCTTCTTCTCTTTCTTCTTCCTCCCCCCGCTTCTTCCCTAAGGTGGCCACATACCCAGTCTTTATTTTAGGGGTTCCTAACCTGGGATTGGTGGGCTCATAAACCCCTTAAAATTAGAGACAAAACTTTGTACATAGTGTGAGTGCTTTTCCCAAGGAGCGGGGACCATAGATTTTTCAGATCCTCACAGAAACCTGTCAATAGCAAAATGGAAAGACCTTTGCGGTGTACCTCTCCTCCCTCTCTCCCTCCCCACTTCCCCTCTCCCTTCCTTTCCCTCCGCCCTCTCCCCTCTCCTCTGCAAGGGGCTGGTTTCACCAGGACGCAATGTGGAGAAACTAGCAGGTGGGCCGTGGACAGGGCGGCCCTCCCTGGACGGTGTCCTCTTTTGGGAACCGCACCTGCCAGAGGCGGGGTTCCGGATGGGGAAGAGGCACGCTTCCGATGTTCTCTTGGCTTGGCCGGCCGCCTGCCTGGACGCCCAGGCCATCGTCCGCGGACTGGATTCCTCTCCTCGCATCTTGTGCTTGGGGCCACGAGAAGCCTGATCTCACTGTAAGCGAATCTCCAGACGCAGGAGGTCAGGGACGCAGAGGGCTCTGGAGCACACTCTTTTGTGCCCTCGGCTTTGCAGCTGGGGAAACTGAGGCTCGGGCATGCAAAGCGGGTATATAGTCAGTAGAGGCAAAGCTGGGTCAGACCCTGGCCTCCGGAGTGGCAGCCCAGAGCTACCCAGACCCTTATAAAGTCAGTCTTGCTCAAACTTACCCTGACTGCGCTTTGTGACCGAGAATGGAGACAGATTGCCAATCCCCATCCGTCCTGGTTAGAACCCAGATGATCTTCACGTCGTGAGCCGCTTCGAATGTATTCCTTTAAAAACCAAAAAGCCCCAGAGTTCTTTCTTCAGGGTCGCCCAGTGGACGCTCAGCAGGCTTTATCTGCCAGTGCTTAAAAAAGAAAAAAAAAAGAGAGAGAGAGAGAGAGAGAGAGAGAGAAAGGAAGATATTGTTGCTGCTGAAGAAGAATCTGGGGCCCCCGGAATCTTAACAAGGCAGCTCTGTTTCTTATCATCTTCAAAAAGCCTTTATTAAGCCTCTCTGGGCTCATGTGGCCAAGCGAGCACTTTACAGAATCAGATCAATCAGCGGTCCGTCAGCGAACGTGTACGGCGCGCCTACTGTGGGAAACCGGCGATGTGGGGGGCAGCGGGGCGAAGAGGCGCGACCCGTGACCTCGCGTTGGGGATGCCCAGGGGCTCGCTGCCCGAGACGCCGCCTAATCCCGGTTAAGGGGGACGACCAGAGAGCACGGTCAGGGCGTAGAAGAAGAAACTGCCTCCTCTTAGAAGGTGGGGGAAAAACACGCGGAGAATCCAGTTTCGGGACAGTGAGAGCCCCCAGGGCGTCGGGCATCCCTCCACTGGGGGGCACGACACGATGTTTTCAGTGTCTTTGGCTCCCTGGGGTATCTTGGGCATGAAGTATCCCTAAGCACGCAGCAGTAACCTGGCACGTAGAAATATCGCCCCAGCAGAAACTCAGACCTTAGTTATCAAAAAGGACTCATTGGGGCGGCCAGGTGGCTCCGTCGGTGAAGCGGCCAACTTCGGCTCGGGTCATGATCTCGCGGTTCATGGGTTCGAGCCCCGCGTCAGGCTCCCGGCTGGCAGCTCAGAGCCGGAAGCCTGCCTCAGATTCTGTGTGTGTGTGTGTGTGTGTGTGTGTGTGTCTCTCTCTCTCTCTGTCCCTTCTCCGCTCATGTTCTGTCTGTCTCTCTTGCTCTCAAAAATAAGTTAAAAGGACTCATTGCTAGTGAGCCATGGAGGAACTAAGCACGCAGACGGAGTGCGGGGCCTGGGAGCTGTGCCCTTCCACACCCACAGCCCTCGCTGTGTGACCCTGAACAAGTGACCTCGCCCCTGTGAGCCTCCCTTTCCCCATCTGTAAAATGGGACGCGCTGTGATTCTACATAAGATACACGTGTGTAAGCTGCTGGGCACAGTGACGGACACACAGCAGGGGTGCAGTAAGGGGCCGCTATCATTACTATTAGTAGCAGTATTTTTATAATTATTTTTTTGATATCTATTTATTTTTGAGGGCAAGCAGGGGAGG
>PITB01032759.1:0-14664 GCA_004024585.1 Paradoxurus hermaphroditus
GAGACTTCTTGAGCATGACTAAGTGGCAGGCACTCTCCTAAGTGAACTGCATGGCTTCACTTATTTATTATTCATACGAGAAAAGGGCTATTAATATGTCCATTTTGTCAGAGGCACAGAGAATCTAAGTAACTTGGCCAAGATTTCAGAGCTTGTAAACGGTGAAGCCAAGCATAGAACTCTCTAGAGGTCATGCTTTCAACCCCATCACTATTCCACCTCCCATATTAAGGAATTAAATGAATGGTTAGTGGTAGAATTCTACTTTTTCTTAGGCAGCCCTTCAAGGGAAGTTTCAGGCTTGCAAGAGAGCACATGTCTCTCAGAGGTCTGGATGAACTTGGCCGTTCCCCTTTCATCCTCTGGAGCAGCCCTCTGCTTTCTGTAAGGCGGTGACACCCACACACGTCGTATTCTGCTTCTATGTGCCCGTGTTCACAATTCCTGCCTCGTGTTAGCTTGGGCTGGGGTCAGCCCCACTCATTTTCATATTTATTTATTTTTTACTTTTTAAAGTTTATTTATTTATTTTGATGGAGAGAGAGAAAGAAAGAGAGAGGCAGCGAGATAGATAGATAGAGAGAGAGAGAGGGATGGAGGGAATCCCAAGTAGGATCTGTGATGTCCATGCAGAGCTCATTGTGGTGCTTGAACTCACAAACTGAGAGATCATGGCCTGAGCTGAAAACAAGAGTCTGATACTCAGCTGACTGAGCCACCCAGACACCCCTCATTTTCCTTTTTAAATACATATCCAATGTCTTCCCTGTATACTATAAGCCTAGAAATGTCATTGAAGATAAAGGACGTTATTCCTATTATCTATTGCTGTGCAAAAGATCACTTCAAAAGTTAGTGTCGAAAAAGGACAACCATCTATAAGTTTTTATGCTTATGCAATTTTGGAAATGATTGGCTTTCCTTACGTGGTAGGTAATGTTAGTTACTAATACTTCTCATCATTATCGTCGTCAGCATCACAGTATAAATGATCCACAACCAGGTAATGGAGAACCTATATCTCTTGCCTTCCTAACACCCCAACACCCTTGCGTCAGGAGTGTGAAGCTGTGGGAAGTCTCACAGGCTGGGATTTCTAGGTAAATTCAGGTAAATGTTTCAATGGACTCAGCCAGCATGGTATTGTAGAAGACCTTGAATCAAATATAAAAAGACTTGACACCTAGTCTGGTTTTGCTACTTGATGGCCATGCTGATTTGGGTAAATCATAATCACTTGTATTTTCAGAGTATCAATTTCTTAACATGGTCAGCGGAGTGGGTTCTCACCTCATTAGCTTGTTACAACGTGACTGTGATAATCAGATTGATGGTAGGTGTAGGGTGCTTTAAAAAGTGTAAAGCGCCAAATCCAAACACTTCATGTGTATTGTAATCTTTCCTAGGATGGTCCTGTTTGAAAAGCTTTACGCATATTCAGTCATCTACAAGGTCACTGCTATTATTGACCCCACTTTACTTTTGGAGACCAAAGCCCAGAAAGGGGCAGTAATTTGCTCAAAGCCAGGCAGCTCATAAATGACAGAGTGAGAAACCAGAGAGAGGTGCCCACTCTTGACAGAGACGGATCTAGAGAACCCCATGTAACACCACTAGGTGCCACTGCGAGGACACAGAATGACTGGCTTATCTAGTGGGGGAGGCTGGGGAAGGGGTACCTGTCCCAGGGTGACTGGGAGGAGCTGAGTGCAGCCTCACTTGTTCACAGGTTCCTCTTCTCTCTGAGGCATTGCATGTGGCAGAGAAAGGTTATTTCCCTCAGGCTTTCTTTTAAGGTGCCTCTAACCAGCCCTTTGGGAATGCCACCCCCAAGGCTGAAACTCAATTTTTTCTTTCAGGAGCTCGGAGCTCTTGACAAGGAGTTTTTAGTCTCTTTGGTTTCAGAAAGAGAAACTGGCTTGGTCCTCAGTGATTTTGTTTATCATACTGGAATTCATATCATATTGTTTTTTTCATTCCATTTTTTTTATTCTATAACAACAAGAAAGAAGATAAAATATAAGAATAATAACCTTGGGGATAGCCCAAGGCCCAGAAGCTTATCCTCCAAGGCCTGAATCAGAGGCTTTAACTGATCGTTTAGGCAATTTCCTGCTCTCCTTACAGATAATCATGGTTCCTAGGACTTTGAAGAATGCAAATAATTCCATGCATAAAGTTAATGCAGTAATAAAATCAGATGGTGAAAATTCAAGAAAAAAACCCCTCACCTTCCAAGTATATGCACGCAGCTCCACATGTGGCTTGGTTTAGAAAAAATACTACTTTCTCAACATTTGTACATTTATTATACAAAAAATACCATTAATTTGGCTGTGGCCTTGACTCTTCCTACTTAGTCAAATGCTTATAACATGAGTTGAAAATAAAATCATTGGTGAAGGGTCAGATACTAATCATTCATTAGATATTTAGCAAACATTTCTTTAGGGAACTGCTGTTTTACTGCAAAGAAGAGCAAGAGTTGGTCTCGAACCTGAAAGGAATTCCTAAAAGGGAGACTGTCAGATGAGTAAGAATTCCAAAACCAAAGGAATGACTACCTCATAGGAGCTCATCTCTTTAGTGGGAAGCCAGAGAAATTGGAGAGCTGTCCAGCTGGCGCCATGTTGCCAAGGAAGTCCCAAGAGTGAATGCCTGTATATCAGCTGGGGTAGAGAAAAAGCTGGGTCACTTTCTCACATGTCCAGTCAAAAGAGTCAGCCGTCAAGGACTGCTAGTATATACAAGCCAGAATCTAACCATGACAGGGTTCCAGTAAACAGCGATGTTCCAGCTCACAAAAATGAAAATCAATGGGACCAGCCCCAAATGAGTGCATTGATCAAGATACAGGTGTGTTGGGTATTTAGGGCAAAAACCAAAGCAGAATCTGGTATAGCTTTTGTCTGTGCCTCTTTCTTTGTACCTAGGTATACCTACACGGTTGTAGGTATACCTGGTCTCTTTTGCAGTCTCTTTGAGAATGGCTCCCTTAAAGACAAGGACTCCTGGTGCTGTATCTCCTTTTAGATGTGGTCTACAAACACATCAGTGGCCTGAAGTAATCTAGAAGATTTTGAAAGCGCTAGTGGAGGAAGAATGGTATGGGAATTGCCAAGGGAAAGAAGAAGCGTGCCAACTTTTCCATCTTGTCCTGTGACCTAGAATTATAAGTATGCAGGGAAGTGCCTACCAAAATGAATAGAAAAAGGGCAAGTTTCTCTGAACTTTTCATTTCTAGCAGTCACATTGTTCTTGGCTGACCTTTTAACAGTGGGAGAACACAGCCACTGATATCGTGTGAACACTCTCATGTTCAAAGGCACCCTTGGGATCTATATGGATATCTTTGAGGCAATCTCCCAAACACTTGGAGTAGCATGAAATCCACTAACTATGACATTAGACTGAAGAAGGTACAGTTATTTTTAGGAGTAAAGGGTCATATCAATGCTTATTGTTCACTGCCCTCCATTTGGAGGATAGAGATGTTTTTTATAAAACAACGTGCAAAGAAAGGACAATAAATACCTTCATGGTGAGGTACAGTGAATGGAGTCCCACAAAGTGCAGTGGTGGTAGAGTGGGCTTTAATGAGTGGCATAGATTTAGAAATATAACTCTACCCTTACCTTCCTCATGAAGAATGTGGGGTTTAAGGATTTATTCATGTATAGTCAAAGTTTCAGTTCCTTCCGTCCTTCCTTCCTTCCTTCCTTCCTTCCTTCCTTCCTTCCTTCCTTCCTTCCTTCCTTCCTTCCTTCTTCCTTCCCTCCTGCCTTCCTGCCTTCCTGCCTTCCTGCCTTCCTGCCTTCCTGCTTTCCTGCTTTCCTCTTTCCTATCTTTCTCCCTCCCTCCTTTCTTTCGTTCCTTTGTTTTCTTTTTTGATGTCTGCTCTTATTTATTTGTAACTCTTAGAAAATCTCATTTTTGACTGGACTCAGGCTTAGAGGTAGAAGCTCTGAGAGAGAACAGCCTCCTTTTATTGGCAATCTGTTCCTGGCATTTTTCTTTGGTCTCCTCCATTCTCTTGGCCAAAAGTTCAGCATATTCTGCAGCCTCTTCCTTATGTTTTTTTTTTTTTTTTTTTAGTATGCCTTTTCTTCAGAGAATTACGCCAAAGCTTTTGCTGGAAGACACATGGAGTAACAAGATGCTGAATCTTGGGCACTTTGTTTCTAGGTTTCTTATCTTCTTTGTTTAAGGCCTTTATCACAACATGCTGGTGGACATAATCTTCTTTAGAGAAATTAAAAAGTGCAGTGAGGCACACTAGTGTCAGTGAGTCCAGGAATATCCTTCTCCCCCTGCCCCCAATTTTTTTTTACAGTGACAAAGCTGAGAACACTGAGATTGGCATCCAGAATGCAACCCTGAACAGATTTGCACTTTCTTTCTCCAGTCTTCCTTGGTCTGTGGCAGGAATGCCCCCTACTCAGCAGCAGGTGGACATAGCCATGGGTCAAGACACTCTGTTTCTTGAGGAAGCCTTGTTTGTCATTGCTGCCACTGATTTGGACCATGTAACCCTTTCATTCTTCACCCAGAGCATCAGCAGCGACTTCTGTGGCCTTACACTTCTCATAAAAGATATGAAGTTCATCTGTTTCAATGAGTCTCTGGCAGCCAGTAGCTGGGAAAGAGATATGCAGCTTCATCCTAAAGCAGCCCACTGCCTCTGAGGTGTCATGAAAAAGAGCACTTTTGTTAATTCTTGAGGCTAGTTTTATAAGATTATTTTGAGAATCAAACTGAAACTTATCACAGGTTAATGTAGTTAAGTTGCAAAAGTTAATTTATTCAAACATTGTTTTAAAGTAGAATGAAATTGCTCAGTGATGAATATACTTCATTTTCCACATTAATTATCTTTTAGAATTTTATATGCTATTTACTTCTAATTTCTAAGTATCCTTTAATTTAGGGACACTCAATCAGTTGATTTTAGGAAAGTATATTGTCCCTTTTAGAGGTGGGGTGGGATAGAGTTTAGAACTTACTTAAACAGATGTTTATAAATGTCTGTGGTCTTATTGACTTGCAAACAAAATGTTTGTTATCCACAAAGTTTTATAATAACGTGTTAGCTTGTAAGAAGTGATGAAATTGAAGATGATTTTTTTTCCTTCCCTGCTGTATAGCTTGTAGTTAAGCTTTAAAGATTGCTTTAGGAAACAAAAGTTTGAGGCTTCAGATAAAAGCACAAAGTTTGCTGCCTGAATTTATGGTAAGTGACAAGAGGAGAAGTCAAGTTGGCTGATAACAATTTTACCTCATCTTATTTCTTCCTTGATGTATAATTGGTTTTAGTGATTTGGATTCATTTAAAGGTCTCATTTTCTATATGTGACACATTTCTGCAGAATTTTTAAAAAGAACAAAATGAACACTGTTATTGCACCATCTCCCTTTTAAACTTGGTTATTTGTAAACATTTAGAATGAATTGCTTTTCAGAAAGTTGATTGATTGGCTGACCCCATTTTGAATAACGTCGAACCATCTATTTCATAGAAAACAAAAAAAAATATGGTTCCATCTTCTATTTGAAAGAAAATCGACTCTTAAAATCCAGGCATTTTTAGTGTTCGAATAATCAAAGTTAATGTCTTTTCAGAACCCTGACTTGATAGACCTTTCAGTGTGTGTTTTGATTAACTGTCTTGTTGATTGATTGATGGCCCTTCCCTTATTGGACTGAATTGCTTGTGAAGGTGTCTACAATAAAAGGACCATGCTGTGTATTTTGTGAATGAATTCATCTGTTGGTATTTCTTTTGTAGTTTATAAGAGACTAGGGATCAGTAGGCATTGGGACTTCAAAGCTGTGCTTTAGTTTCTTCGTTTTGATATATTTTATACATCTAATACATAAATTACACAACACATCAAGTTACAATAGAAGGTTTATGTTTCTGAAAAATCACATTAATCTTTTAGAAGATATGACATTATTTAACTATAGTATCAACAGTTTATTAATGAAGGTTTAACTATTTCTGTAACTGTATATTAACATTCATACTCCAGTTCTGGTTGTCCAAAAACTCTGGAGAAATGGACGGAGATGCCCTCTATTTGTGATCCCGATATGTTTGGGAAAGTTATTTTAAATTTCCCAACTAAACTTCCCTTGGACTCTGAATCCAGGCGGTTGTCAGATTCTGATCTTACATTTCATTACTGTTGGTCCTGAACAAGTTTACATAACTTCCCCGTGATCCCTTGCTTCTCTATAGCTGGGATCATATTACCTTTTATACCGTTATGAAAATCAGATGAGTTATTAGATACCTGGCACATAGCAAGTTATTCTTATTACTTTTTATTATTCTTTATAACCCTAGCCTAAAGAATTTATTTCATATCTGCGAATTTCTACGTGAGAGGGGATGTTGGCAACATATTAGAATTCCAGAAGGCCTACAAGGGCCACTATAATTATGTAATACGGATGGAGATATTTTATCAATTCCCACTAAATAAACAGTTATCAAGTATCTGCCATGTGTCACGGTTTGTATTACACTTTAAGAATGTGCCTGATTTCGGAAGCTAAGCAGGGGCCTGATTAGTACTTGGATGGGAGACTGCCTGGGAATACTGGGTGCTGTAGGCTTAGGGGCACCTAGTGGCTCAGTCAGTTAAGCATCTGACTTCGGCTCAGGTCATGATCTCATGGTTCGTGGGTTTGAGCCCTGCGTCGCACTCTGTGTGGACAGCTCAGAGCCTGGAGCCTGTTTCGGATTCTGTCTCCCTCTGTCTCTGCTCCTCCCCGACTCATGCTCTGTCTCTCAAAAATTAAATAAACAAAAAAAATAAAAAATAAAAGAATGTAAACACAAACAGATGGAATCTCTTTTTTTAATCTTAGCAAAATAGGTTATCAAACATTTGAGCATCTACAATTCGCCTCGTGCCTAGAAGAATATTTAAAGGCCTGGGTAACTAAGTAAGTGCAGAGCCCAGCAAAGATCATCAATGTGAATTGGGAAGATCTATGGTCACATCTTTCAGAGGCCCCTCAGAGTATCATTAAAGACAGAAATTTCATCATTGAATTTTGGTGATATTCAAGGAGGAGCTAGAAGTTGCAATGCCCTGTGCTCTTAATACCCTGCAAGCTTGGGGTCTGAAGTGATGCAATTGTTTCAGATGAACCCAAGATTTAGGCCTGTTTATAAATGACATAAGTTCACACATTGACTTAAAGATGAAGATACTTAACTCATCAGGGAAAGTTGTAGACGTTATCATGATAGAATTATAGAGAATTAAAATCAGAGGGAGACATTTTACTCTAAGGATTAATTATAATACACCCTGTTTGAAATTAATCCTCCACATTTTGTAAATTTCACTGACATGGGGTGTGTGAATATACATGATGGTCAGAATATAGCTGGAGTTGGCCATTAACAAAAGATTAACAGCTATCCTAAAAAAGGTAGACAATTAAACACTTAGGAAGATAATTAGACAAATGTGTAATCTCTGCTAGATCTTTCTCCATTGCTTTGCTGGTTGAAGTAAATTGAATCAGCAGTGGAGGAGGCTGGACACTGTGCTTTTTAGGAGAAAGAGGGAAGCGTTTATGCCAGGCAGACATGGACGGGGAGGTGGGGGTGATATGATATTTGAATCCTGACCTGTGATTCTATATTGAATAACCTTGGGTGACATATTAAATATTTTATTCCTCTAGGACCTCACATATGTAAACCCAAAGCTGATTTGAGGATTAGTACTCAAGTGTGTAAAACGCCTGGCAAGGTGTCTGTGTACCTGGCATTTCAATAAAGTCTTGATGAAGAATGGTTATTTCTGTTTACTTAAGCCAGGGACATGAGTGTATCTAACACTGTAGACTAGGGAAAGTGAAGACTATTTTCTTTCAGAAGCTGGCTTAGGCTTGAATGTTTTCCCCACTGGAATGCAAATTCTTTTAGGGCAGGAACGGAGCCTTTGTCTCTAATTATTCAATATCTAGTACAGAGTCTGCCTCTTAGAAGTCACTTAATCAATTTGAATGCTGAATTCCACTTTACTTACCAACTTTGGTGATCACAGAGGATTCTAGATAATAATAAATGTAGTTCTAAAGAGAACAGAAGTTTTCTAACAAATACAATCGCTTTTCTGTGATGGGCAGAAACAATAAAGGGAATTTATCTTGACTTAACAAACATTTTTCTATGTTACTTAATAACAGTATACCTTTGATTTTTTTTTCTGGAAAATCACTTGCTTTATGGTTATTTGGCAGAAGATTATTTTTTATTTTTTTAAATAATTTATTTTCAAATTGGTTTCCATATAACACCCAGTGTACATCCCAACGAGTGCCCTCTTTAATGCCTGTCACCCACTCTTCCCCCTCCCTCACCCCCTTCACCCTTAGTTTGCTTTTAGTCTTTGAGAGTCTCTAATGTTTTGTCTCCCTCCCTCTCTGTGTCTTTTGGATGATTTTTTTTAAAGTAATCACTACACCCAGCATAATTTTTTAAAGTAGACTCAAACTCATGACCCTAAGATCAAGAGTAGCATGCTTACCGACTGAGCCAGCTCGTGCCCCTGCAGATTATTTTTAATTAATTTAATGTTTATCAGATATAATCATATGATTGATAGACATTGAGTGAAATGAACTCAGAGAGGAGTTTCTTTCAGGCATTATTTTTAGTACGTTGAATCATTAAATATTGCATAGTTCATTTTCCTGGCTATAGCAAAGCAACCATAAAAGCTAGCTATCTTTCCCCCTTTAAATATTTATAAATGATAGAGACTAATGTGGTTAAACCGCTAATTAACATGGCAAGCCAGTCGAAAGTTGATTAGTAATTTAAATGATCTTGAAAATTGAATAACTTTTTAGAACCGAAAGGGACAAAGCCCCACAAATCAGGGTCTATAAAAATCAAACAAAATTGCAATGAGAAAAAAAGCATTATTATTATTATCCTTTTACTTAGCTACAAAATACAGAGTTGCTAAATTCTTTTTCAAATTACATAAGACCACGGATCATTTATTTTACTGTCCCTTAGTTCCTTATCCAAGAGCAGAACACTTACCAGAACCCCATAGGAGCAATAGTGACATACGCTGAGGTTATTCACTGCTAGGTACTGTAGGTAGCAGACATTTAAACAATGTCATTTAATCAAGAGGATATCTTGTTATTGAATGGAACTTGAGCTCTCTTCCTTCCTTCCTCCCTTCCTTCCTTCTTTCCTCCCTCCCTCCCCCCCCCTCTTTCTTTCTTTCTTTCTTTCTTATCTTTGTAAAGGAAGTTAAATAAAACATTTCTGAATCTTTTGAACTCATGGAATGATAATTTTCTGGCCTGGCTGGTAGTTTTGTGTTCACTAAAATATAATAATTAAAAAATTTGTTTTAGGATCTTCTATGTTACAAAGAAGAAAATCAGATCACCATGAAGAAAAAATAATAACTAATAAGAAAGTAATGTTTTATTTTATTTATTTTTTAAGAAGATAATGTTTTAAAGTTTAAGAACTACCATATTTCATATTTTCTCTCTTTTTTAAAAAAATTTTCAATGTTTATTTAATTTTGAGAGACAGAGAGGGACAAAGCAGAGGGGGGAGGGGCAGAGAGAAAGGGAGACACGGAATGGGAAACAGGATCCAGGCCCTGAGTGTTCAGCACAGAGCTTGACGTGGGGCTCGAACTCGTGAACTGTGAGAGCATGACCGGAGCTGAAGTCAGATGCTTAACCCACTGAGCCACCCAGGTGCCCCCCATATTTCATATTTTCTAAAAAGTATTTGACACTTCCTCCTCTGAGAAATACTTCCATGGTTTTCTTCCTACCTCACTGGTCACTTAGTTATGTTATGCTGTGACCTTTGGAATTCTGAAAAAGGGAGCATCTTTTGGGCTCAGGTATCTATTGTCTTCTCTACTCTACCTACATAACACACTGCCAAGTGATCCTATCCAGTTCCATGACTTTAATTCCATGGGCAGAGTAATGCAAAACTGTATGTTTGCAATTCTTAAAAAAAATTTAAATGTTTATTTATTTTTGAAGGAGAGACAGAGCATGAGTGGGGGAAGAACAGAGAGAGAGGGAGACACAAAATCCAAAGCAGGCTGCAGGCTCTGAGCTGTCAGCACAGAGCCTGACACGGGGCTGGAACTCACAAACCGTGAGATCATGACCTGAGACAAAGTCAGACGCTCAACTGACTGAGTCACTCAGGCGCCCTATGTATGTTTGCGATTCTAATCTCATTGGTGAGTTTCAGACTCTTATGTTCTTTAGACTAATTGGCATTAACTGGAGGAAGTTTAACAGCTATGCCAGGTTTATTATGTCTAAAAAAAGTCTTGATTTTCCCTTCAAACCAGCAACTCTGCAGTCTTTTTCATCCTGGTAAAAATCTCCAAAGATTGTCCCATTGATAAGACTAGAAACTTCAGAGTCCTCTCTGCTTTTCTCTGTTCCTGACAGTTGACTTATGGTCCATCAAAATTCCCGTTTACTATAAATGGACGCTTCTCTCCAACTGCTCTGCTTCTGCCCCATTTAAGATTCCATCACATCTCCCCTAAGTGGTGCAATACCGTAGACGGCTTTCTCAGCTTTCATTCTTACTCTTTCCCCAGGGCCCCACCCCCTAACAAAAACCATCTACGGCATATTTTTAAAATTTAAGTCAAATACCCTATTCAAAATCTTTCAAAATCTCTTTTTCCAAAGTCAAATCTAAAGCCCTTTGCCATGGCCTGCAAGGCTCTGCATGAGCTATCTTGTCTACCCCATTCATACATCTCCTATGCCTTACCTTCCTCCTTATGCAATTGCCTTCATTCACACTGGCTGTCTTCATCAGAGTTTTTTTTCTGCAAGAAACAGATAATAAATATATTAGACTTTTAAAGCCATATGGTCTTTGTCACAACTTCTCCATTCTGCCATTGTAGCCCACGATCAGCTATAGACAATATGCAAACAAATGAATGTAGTAGTGTTCCAATAAAAGTTTGTATTTAGGGATGGAAATGGAATCTTACATAATTTTTACATATCGCAAAATATATGTATTGTATTTTCTTCAACCGTTAAAGTTTAAAATATATTCTTTTTTTAAAAAAATTTTTAACGTTTATTTATTTTTGAGAGACATAGAGACAGAGCATGAGCAGGGGAAGGGCAGAGAGAGAGGGAGATACAGAATCTGAAGCAGGCTCCAGGCTCTGAGCTGCCAGCACAGAGCCTGACTCGGGGCTTGAACTCACAGACGGTGAGATCGTGACCTGAGCTGAAGTCGGCCGCTTAACCGACAGCCACCCAGATTCCCCAAATATATTCTTTTTTTAAAGTTTATTTACTTTTTGAGAGAAGGAGAGCACCAGCTGGGGAGGGGCAGAGAGAGGGAGGAGAGAGCCCCAAGCAGGCTTCATGCTGTCAGCGCATAGCCTGATGTAGGGCTTGATCTCATGAATCATGATATCACAACTTGTTTCAAAATTGTCTTCTTCTTCCTGGACTATGCTCTTTGCAGTTCCATCATGTCTACTGAAGATCAAGTGTCAAGTGCAGGCTTAAAAAGAGACATCTAATTCAAATTTTTTCTAAAGGTATACTTAAAACAATTAATTTGAAATTACATTAACTAGACTCAAATACATGTTTTGAATGTTTTCATACTTTAGCACTATCTTTTTTTTTAATGCCATCTTTTAAATTTTTTGTCTCAGCAAAAATTACAGGAACTAGAAGATAAGGGGATTTCAGACTGAAATGAAAACTTCAAAGAGGTTATTGATCTTTTCTCATCGCATCGCGATCACATGATTTGTGGACCAGAAACACTACTGGCAGTCAAAAGTAAGTGCAGGGAAATCTAAGAGAAAAAACGTTGGTCTAGGTCTTCAAATGGAGAGAGACTCAGATTTCCCAAAGAGGACTCAGGTGTAACATCCTTGCAATTCCAGAAGCCATCATAGTCTCGGATGTGCCCTGACCCAAGTGAACACTCTTTGGATGGTTAGTTCATAGACCGAATCTCTGCCGTCCTCTCTATACTGCAGCTCTGCCCAGGAAGATGTGGAGAGCAGAAAGACTCAGAGAAATAGCCAAGCGTATCTGGTACAAATTCCAACTTTCTGTCATCCACATGTGCTAACATTTTTAGGTATTTTTACATTTGCTTCGAATTTGTAAATCAATATTAGATAAATAAAGTAGGGACTCTATGATGTAAAATCGCATCTTTCCTATCCTGATCGTAAAATAATTAAAATAGAAGCATTTCAAAGCAAAAGGAAACCAAAGTAGATTCCAAATTATTAAAAATATAGATATTTAAAGTGGATTTATTCTGGTACTTCCTTACCGTGTGAGTAAGGGTGTTATATCCTTACTACATGAAGCAGATATGTATGAATTAAACTATGACATAGGGGAGATTTCCAAATTTTACCTTGGTCAGCTATTAACATTATACATTTCAAGATATTTAATGAAATTAGATTAAAGTGCACTATTACATGGTATATATTTTTATATGCATATATATATACATATATATATATAGTGATGATTGTCCTCTTAATTAGCAAGTGATATTGGAAAATGTTACACATTTTATTAACATCCAAACAATGACTAACTAAAGGAGAAAAATTTTACCTAGAATTAACATAGAAATTTAGAAGGGAAAAATAAAAAGGAGGACTTTTTTAAACTAAAACAACACAAAGCGAAAGCATTGCGCTTTGTGTTTTTCTAATTCATTACACATAAGTTCCTCTCTCAGCTGATTTAACACTAGAATGATTACAAGGAGCAACCGGTTTTCCTGGAAACATTCCTCTTTATTGTTGCGTGGATGTATAAGAACGCGATTTGGTATCAGTGACTTATTCCCAGGTTTCTATTGTCCCCACGCCTTCCTTGCCAGTTACAGGGAACCAAAAACCACTGCAAATGTCAAGAAAAAAGGACTTTGGGACTTGTAGCTAAAACTGCCAGGCAGGATCACGGAGTAAAACATGGAATTTAAAACAAACAAACAGAAAAAGAAACCGGAAGCCATAGAAAACGTAAACGGCATAGCGTTACTGGAGTTCTGTATCAGACAAAGGAAATGTCTGATCACTAGCTGAGGATGTTTTCTGAATTTCCAGGCACTTTGATTGGGAGTTCAAATCAAGTAATTCGTTCACTCTGATCCTGGCTCACAGAAGAGAAAAGGGGGGGCCGAAAGCCCAACATTGTAGATGGAGATTAAAAAACAAGGACAGATCAAAAGTCTTGAATTTATAAATTGGTTTAAATTTTTTTCTTTGTGCATAAACTTTCTAATGCAAAGAGTATTTCAGATTAGCATGCTGGTCTGCAAATGAAATGAACTGATATATTAAGTGAAGAGCAGGAGATGGTGATGCCTCTGTTTCTGCGAAATGCTGGCAAGTGGTGGGAGAACTTTGGGGGCAAATGGCTGCCTGAGTCTCACTTTTCTTGTTGACTCTTAGCATCGTTCTACGATGAAATCTGAATGGCCCCCCAATTCTCACTGCTGCAGGGATCAACTTTCCTTTTTCAATGCCGCTAACACATAGCACAGCTTGGGTCATCTTCCTGTCGATGGCAGTAAATCCCTGCCTTTCTTGGGAAGATCCTTTGTCAGTTTCAATAGCCCAGGGATCCTTAAATGTCCAACAAATCCATCTTAAATGGCTGCTTGTCATCTTTTGCTTGGGATTCTGTTCCGAGCACTCTGGTGACCAGTTTTTTGCCCTCTTATAATCTTCCCTCGGGGCAATGATCCTCTGCACAGTGTTTGTTACACTCAAGGTCACACCCTTCACTCCCTCTGGTAACATACTCAGACGCACACACACACACCATTCTCCAAAGCAAAAGGCCAAGGAAGCTAAAACTGCCATGTAGCATTAAAAAAGAAATCTGAAAGAGCAGAATGGAATCACAATGGAAAATATTAAAAATATAAATAAGGAGAGAAAAGTAAAAACCCCTTCCACTGTAACTGCTCCTTGGAGGGTAGCTATTCTCCTTTATGCAGTTCCCTATGTCTTCTGGGTTCCCCTTACCCCTCCTCTTCCTTTACCCTCTACCAGGCTGTTGCCATGCTTACCTTTCTCAGGAGCCACTTTCAACTATTTCGTCACTCCTTGGAGTCCAAGCTCCAATCCCCAGACTCAAATAAATAAACGAAATCTTCCTGTCCCTAAACAAATCCCACTTCCTTTATTCTGTCCCTGAACTACTGATTCATAGCAACTATTCTTGCAATTGCTATCCATGCTACCCACATGAGGGTGTTCAGTTTTTCAGAGCCTAAAGTAGCAATCTCTGGAGTCAAGGATACTTTTACCTGGCATGGGTTCAAGACATCTCCATGAAAAATGGTTAGCTTTGTTAGAGTTAGCTGAATTGTGCTTAGCCAGGTGGCTCCTCCTGCTAATTAAAGGGGATCCTGCCCCCCTCTAAACAACATCCAATTTTCACCTAAGAGCACAGGAGGGCTTCTGACCCAAACCTTGTCTTTTTCAACTACAAAACTTAATGATGCGAAGTCACCTTTTGCAGCAAAAAGAAACTTCTAGAAACTTTACAATAAAGGTTGTTGCTGCTACACATATTGCTGGAAACTATTGAGAT
>PITB01032760.1:0-14676 GCA_004024585.1 Paradoxurus hermaphroditus
GGGGGCAGGTGGGGAGGGAGGAGGGGGCGGGGAGGGAGGAGGGGGGCAGGAAAAGAGACACTGACACTTGGATCTCTCCAGAAACGAGAAGAAAACTTTGCACTCTCTCTGGCTATCTCTAAAAGGTGCTCTGTCAAAGGAGGCTGTGTCTCTAAAAGGAAATTTCGAAAGCACTGTCAGATTTAAATCACCGTCTGATTTACACGTACCCCCGGCTGAGGCCGCTCCCTACACACAGATAATAAAGCCATAAACACTGCAGGTAACGCACAGAAGAGATTTTACTGCAAAACCAACTAAACTCTCTCACCTAAAAAAACAAACAAACAAAACCCCTCCATGTTGGCAATCGCTGTCTCCTTCCCGACCTCTTAGCTCCAGCACAGATTTCTTCTAATTGCGTTTGTTCTCCCACAAACCTAAAGGTTTCAAATATGAGAAGTCTGAACCGATGAAGATTTATTTCGGATCCTTCTGGAGGAATGAATACGAACATGATCTCTCCCTACTCCCTACGTGGTAAGTGAGGGGGACTTTCATATTCCAACTTCCAACTGCAGCAAGTCCTCAACACACGATACCGTCTTTAGATTTATCGGGGGCGCCTGGGGGCTCAGTCGGTTGGGCGTCCGACTTCGGCTCAGGTCGTGATCTCACGGTCTGTGAGTTCGAGCCCCGCGTCGGGCTCTGTGCTGACGGCTCGGAGCCTGGAGCCTGCTTCCGATTCTGTGCCTCCCTCTCTCTCTCTGCCTTTCCCCTGCTCACTCTCCGTCTCTCAAAAATAAATAAACGTGAAAAATTTAATTTAGATTTATCGGAGAACGAGGGTGCTGGCTGTCACCTTGCTGTTACGCCTATATCCAATGCCGATTTTCAGAGACCTGCACTGTAAACAGAGAAAGAGAGTCAAGGAGATAGCAATGTAGTTGAGGGACAAAGCAGAGAAACAGTCCTAAGACAGCAAAGAACAAATGTTACCTCCAGTGATAAATTCCTCCAGAGCCAGCTCCTCCTCCTGAGAGCACTGAAGTCCAAGGCGATACGCCTGAGTACAGCACCGGGCCTTGCAGGCGAAGGGGCTTGGTAAAAACGGGCTGAACGCACGAACGAATGAACGAATGGTATCTTTCACTCCAACTGTCCTTCCCCCTGAACTCTCCAAGGCCCCGGCTGAACAAAGAGAGGCAGTGCTCCAGCGTGAACAGGGTCCAGAGGACGGGGGCGACGCCCGCAGGAAGAGCTACTACGCCCCGAAAGCCGCCTCCGGCCGGCTCCATCAGTCCAGGCCAGAAAACCAGGGACAAATCGGACACCGACCTCTCAAGGGTTCTGGAGAAGCAGGAGATTAAGTCGCGGAAAGCCTTTTAAGAGGAAGGTGAGGAAACGGGCCACCTCTCTGCCCCTCAGGGAGAAAAAAGGCACTGCATGCAGGTTACGGCTTAAGGGCGTGAGCCGGATAATGTGCTTCCTTGTCAAGCAGCCACTGGGCCACAGTGTCTACCTCTCCCTGGGCGTCTATCAGAAAAAGAGTAAGCAGACGGAGCGTGCCTGGTTGGCTCGGTCGGTCAGGCATCCAATCGGGTGAGCGTCCGACTGCGGCTCAGGTCACGATCTCGCGGTTCGTGAGTTCGAGCCCCACGTGGGGCTCGCTGCTGTCTATCAGCACAGAGCCTGCTTTGGATCCTCCGTCCCCCCCATCTGCCCCTCCTCTCCTCGCGCTCTCCCAAAGATAAATAAATACTGGGGGAAAAAAAGTAAGCAGCTGCACTATCCAAATAAAAGCGGGAACTTTGAGAACACCTACTTCCTTTGTTTGAGGCATTTAAAACTTACGAAGCTGAGCCTAAGTACGAAGCTGAGCCTAAGTACGTAGGCAGGGAGGAAGATAAGAAATGTTCAAACACCGTCATTAATCTAGGATCTCCCGTTTAAGAAATTTTTTTTTAAGTTTTTATGTTTGCTTATGTTTGAGAGAGAGAGAGACAGAGTGCAAGTGGGGGAGGGGCACAGAGAGATGGAGACACAGAATCCGAAGCAGGCTCCAGGCTCTGAGCCGTCAGCACAGAGCCCGACGCGGGGCTCGAACTCAGGAACCGTGAGATCGTGACCTGAGCTGCAGTTGGACGCTTCACCGCCTGAGCCCCCCAGGGGCCCCTCCCTTTTAAGGAATTTTAAAGGCGTCACACCTTAATATAATCAATCACCAAACACTTAGAAATAAACTTCATGGCTTTAAAAAAAAAAAGGCAATTTTTCCAAAACTGATTATATGCTTTGCCACTGAAATGCAAAGAAAATAACTACCATTGCAGAATTCGTAAACAATTTAATATAGCAATAAAACGTCAAACACTCAAATGCTCAGGGCAAGAAGATCTCGGACGTGAATCACAAACCATCTTCCTGTCACCCGTTCCTACCTGGAAAAACTCTAAATCCTATCAGGACACTTGCTGCAGTAGTCACCTCTCCCTCCCTCTTTGGCAATGACTAGGGTGCCGACACGCCCGTGGGGAGGTCAGCTGCGGGGCTGAAGGTTGCTTCTCCTTGTTCGTAACAGGGGGCGCCAGAAGAGGCAGAACCACCCACGTCTCGGCTTTACCACGGCATGACCAGGTGAGCGCGGCCACCCCGCACCTGCTGAGGGAGGAGTCAGCCTGACAGGGCCAGCCTGGTGAGGACAGCAGTCTGAAAAGCTGAAAGCCACGAGCTACTGAATTACCGTATTTCACTGGAGTCCAAGATACATTTCCCCCCACACTTAACCATCCTTGAAATCAAATCAGAAGTGTTTTGTAATCAACGGTACGTCACAGTTTAACTGACAGAATTTCTTTCTCAGTGGAATGAAAAACAAGGATACAGCTTCCAGTCAGAGACATCTTAGATTTGATTAAATACGGTACCGACCTAAGTACACCGCCCAGAGCTACCCCGCCTTGAACTTACTGCACACGACAAACTGTCTTACCACAAATAAATCGCCCTACTGTTCAGATTCCACGGGGGTTCCTGACACCTGTGAGGGAAGGAAGGGAGCCGACATACGGGTTAGGAGACAACCTGGGGCTCCACGTCGTCCACAGCCCACACCCCGAATTCCATCCCTTACAGCTGGAACTACTACTAGGCTGAGATTTTAATGACCCTGCACACCCGGGATGTGGGATTCTACCTAACGACGAAGACAGGTTTCTGTAGTGCGAAGGGCCCTGGGAGATTGGCCGGTTCTCCGATAAATGAGAGAACTCAGGCCCAGAGAGAAGTGACCCGCCCTGAAACGCAGAGCCAGCGAATGGCGGAGCTCAGAACCGAACCTGGGCGTCCTGACGGGGCGGTCCTGGCTCCCCAGCGCCTCCCCGCCCCGGGCTCCTCTGCCCGCCTGCCCAGAAGCGTCGCACGGGACAGACGGCGTCGACAGAGGGTTACACTCGAGCGACGTCCTACTGTCCAGTCTCCTCCGACCGCAGCTCCTGGCCGTTATTTCCGCCCTGGGCGCTCCCCCACCAGCTCCGCTGGGCCCCAGGGGGCGTCCCCCACCTCTCCCTTCGCGAGCTGCTGCATTTGGGACTGCTTCGTCGGGGCTGGTTTTCTCCAGCTCGCCTCCATTCCTCATCAAGTCGGGAGGGCGGCCACATTTTTTAAGACCGGCAAAGCCCAGAGGCGCCAGGGACAACTGTGTGATCCAGGTGCGAAAAGCCTTGGTGGGAGTGGGCGGCCGACAGAGCCCAAGTGACGCGGTCTGGGCGCTCGGTTCCAAGTTTAACTCTCAGATACTTTCCCGCTGACCTTTAAGCCAACGTAAAACACCAGAAAAAGAACCTTAATTACTCTGCAGTCACTTGTAAAACTTGTTTTGGTTAGTGTTATTTATTTTTTATCCTTTAAATATGTGATTTGGAGAAGGTCTGCTGAATGCTTAAGTAAGTTTTTATAATTTCCTGGAGCCAATATTTTTTAAAAGGAATCCATCTCCAACTTTATCACCAAATAAACGGCAGCTTCGCGTGACGCCTCTGTTAGGAGGAGTTCTCCTAATTTCTAATACTGTAAGCAGTCGTCCCCGTCTTACAAAAGGGTACGCGGGAACGTGATCAGTGGGCCATCCAGACTGCCGGCCGGCCCCACGGCCTCTTAACACCTCCGGCAGGCGGCGGGCAGGAGCAGACGGTGCTTTTGCGACATGCTAGAGCACCGAGGCAAGAAATGACGGAGGAGAAAGGAGTCTAGAAGCAAGGGCCACAGAGAAGCCCAGCTGGAGAAGAGTGTTGAACTCGGATCTGGTTTCTGCCTCTAAACAAACAAGCTTCAGAAAACGTAAGCAAACAGCATCGCTCTGAGTTTCCGCTTTCTCGCTTAAGAAAAAGAAAGTCCTGCGGTCCAGGCCCGTTCGTTCTGTGACCCTCCATTTGCCACGGGCCACACGGTTGTCCATGCATGCGGGGAAGCGAGAGCGAACTGCATACGATCCCCACCCTCAGAGGGTTTGCAGCCTTGAGGGGCGGAGACACACAGAACACTTCACTTCCAAGGAGACACAGAACGACGCAGGGAGAGAAATACAAGGGATCGTGAGGATACAGAGTCTCTGGGGTCAACTGACCGCAAGGAAAAAGACGCCATTGAAACCAGACTGAGGAAAAAGTGGAGTCCGAGTCCACTGGCAGGACACCCAGATGTCTCTCTCAGACCCAAATAACAGGAAAGGGGCCAGCAGCTTCAGGGACAAAGCCTGGGAGACGAGGGGTGCGGGGACCCAGGCGGCGGCCATCTGTCTCTCGCGGGGCTAGCTTTATCTGATCCTCTGGCGACTTGGTGGCCAAGAGCATTCCACTCAGCAGGGTCTGTGAGGGCAGGCCGTGGGGCGTCGGGCAGACAGGTTCCCCCAAGAAGGCAGAGGTGAGGGCAGAGGAAACAGCCGGTAGAGGCGATGGTTGTCTGGCCGGGAGAGAGGAGTCCTGCCAGGACCAGAGTGGCGTCACAGACAAGGTGATACGGGACGTAAGAGCTTCTCACGGCTTGAAGGGGGGCCACTGAGATGGACTAATGTCAGGCGAGTCCGGGGCCACCTGGCCAGAGTGAAGCCCAGGGTGGACCCAGCCTCTCGCCTCTCAGCCAGTCCCGGAATCTAACCACACTCGAGCTCTAAGACGCCTTCACGCCAGAGATTCAATTATCCTCTCCATTATCCTGACCAGCTGATGATAAGTTATGCTCTTAAAATCGAAGGCCAAGAGAAGAAAGAGGAAAATGAGGATAGCGCCTGGGCGGGGGGTGCCTTAGGTTATCGTGTTCCTGAGGTGAGTGACAGGATTATTCTCAGGTGTCCCGAGTACCAGTCCTGCGGCCAGTGTGAACAGATGCTGTCACCAATCCAATCGTCCGGTACTGCTGGCCTTGCCAATGAGCTCACACCAACCCCGCGGGGGAGAACACGGCGATCTAGGAAAGTGAGCAAAGAAATCTCTTTGAAGTCCCTTTTCTTCTTTGACACGCTAAACTTTTGACCAATTTGCCTCATCACTTGCTTTTAAAAAATCTGTAAACAGAAACTATTTACTGTGATTATGGAAATAGCTGCCCCAAGACATGCAGCCCAGGACCAAATGAGCACAGCAATAAACGAGGCAGGTTCTGTGCCTAATCTACAGCACTATTATCTCATCAGGAAAGACGGAAAACAGATCATTATGCGTTAAGAACACTGTAATTACGAGAGAGGCCTTCCCATCTCGGCTCTCCCCAGCCCTGATCACAACAAGGTTATTTCGAGCTTCGGTCTGTGGAGCCCCGTCTGAACAGGAAAAGCACTAATTGGGACTCTAGTAGCAGCTGCACCGCTTTGATGTCAGTTACAAGGCGGAATTCGAGCCGAATTCTCGACGGCCCCGCCAGGCCGGCCAGTCAGGAGGGCTGGCCCCTAGGCCGCTCACCATTCCGGTCATGGTTTCTGGGACCGTATTCGAACTCCCCCCCATACCCTCTGGCTGGGGTCTGCGCTCCGGGCCCTCCACAGCGTAGTCGTGTGGCCACTGAAGAAGCCTAATGAGGAGGCGGTAGCTCCAGAACGAGGCAGTGGGGCCAAAGCCTGCCTGCTGGAAACCGTACTACACCGAACAGGAGAAAATCGGGCTTCTCGGGGCCATTCTGTCACTCCCGCTGTGGCCTCGGTGTCACTCCCGCTGTGGTCTCGGGCAATCTTTCTGGGCCTCGTTTTCCTCATCTGCAAAAGTAAGTTGCCAAGGAGTGTTCCAATTCCTTGAAAACCAGGCTTGGGGCAACCGGATCTGTCCAACCCAGCCCCCCAGCCCCAGGCCCCCTGAGTGGGGTGGGCCAGTATGCTCTGCTGGTCCCTGAAAGGGCTTCCCTCCCCCGGGGAGCTGTGTCCTCGTCTCTCCTGGGAAGGTTCTGGAACCCACTGCACACATGCTCTGGATCCATGGAAAAGACCGTCCACACCACCGCAAAAGTGGGTGCTCCCGACCGAAAACTAAAAACCTTCATATGAAAATAATTAGAAAGAAAGTGAACTGGTTACTACTGAAGGGTGCCCGAGAACCACCTTGGTTTCGAAAAGCTTCTTCCCTTTATCTAAAGGGGAAATAATCAAGTGTTTACTCTGCCTGTCCTATTGGGTAATAAGATCACTGATACGGGGGAAATCTCTTTACAGAAGCAACAGATGAACAAGGAACGACAGTATTACTGCGTCACGACTCCGCAGCAATGCGTCCAGACACTGAGCATAAATGGCTGCTCATGTCCTCAGGAAGAGGGGCGCGGACACATCCGGTGCCTCCCGAGAGAAGACGTGACCATCTCGGAGGTGCTCTCGCCAAAACAAACCACCAAAGCAAACCTGACTCCAACCAACCCTCAGAGGCCACGGTTCCAGCTCCAAGTCTCCAGCACCCAGGGCGGCAGAGAAGCAGGCTCGACGGAACCACAGGGGTGCGGGCAGCAAAAGCCAGGCAGTGGGAACCTCTAAAGGACAAACGGCCTGATCTCTCAAAGCAGCAACAAAACCGTGTGTGTGAGTGTGTGCACGCGTGTGCCTGTGTGTGTGTGTGTGTGTGAGAGAGAGAGAGAGAGAGAGAGAGAGAGAGAGGAAGAGAAAACCATGGGGGGAGAACTACAGAATAAATGAGACACAAAAGGCGCATCAACCAACCACAAGACGTGGACTTTTTAGGACCCTGATGAAAACAAATTGTTTAGACACAAAAACGAACAAGAACCCGTGAGACCAGCAGGACGGTGAGAACTGACGGGACGGCCGGTGCGACGTAACCGTTGTTAGCTTCACTTTGCGTGAGACGCCAGCTTTGGGGTCATGTGTTTTAGGGTCTCCATACCCCATGGATCTCTGTACCCGAAACACTTATGGATCAAATGATGTTTCTTCGATTTGCTTCAAAATAAGGTAAGAGGCCGGCGGCTGCTGGGATGTGCAGCGAGTTCATCACAATATTCTATCTGCTTCCGCTTCTGTGTGTATTTAAGGTTCTCCACTGAAAATGTTTAAAAAAATAAAACAATTAAAGGAATCGTTAGGGAGAACAGGCAGGGCACAGGATTTCAGGGCAGGAAATCCATTCTGAATGATACTCGGTGGTGGATACAGGCCAGTACACATCTGTCCAAACGCAGGGAACGCACCCCCCGAGGCGGGCACTGGTTGCAGACTACAGACTCTGTGCCGGTGCGGGTCCCCCCACTGCAAAGGCTCGCGGTTCGCTGGGGGAGGCGGCACCCGTGTGCAGGCAGGGGGGCGTGTGAGAACTCTCTGCGCCTTTCCCTCCTTTTTGTTGCGAACCTAGGACTGCTCTAAAAGTTAAGTTTATCACTTACAAAAAAGAAGAAGAAAAGTATGGCTCGGCGCCATACTGCTGCCGGGACCCAGGGCTGCGCTTTGAATCAACCACGGACCCAGACGACCCACCTCAAAGGGGGTCTTTCATTCAGTTTAAATTTTATAAAGAACTTTCAGCAAAGAAATTTTCGTTGCTGTCTTTAACATGGCTAGACCATCTCCGCCCCTTCTCCCACGAGCCTTGCCCTTTGTTTCTAAGACAAAACCCTAAAAATGACACCAAAGGTCTCTTGGGACACAAAAACGAGTTTCGATTCTCAACAACATACCCATTGGTTGACCGAGCCACGACTGTCTGGCAACAGTGTGGTGCACAAGTCTGAACAGGAGGTGACGTGCCAGGGACAACGGCTGTCACTCCGCATCGCCTGCCTTGCTCTGTCTCCCTTCGACCTGGGCCCTGAGCAGAGGCCCCCCCACCCCCCGGGTACAGTCTGGCTCTCTGGAGGCAGAGGGCGGGAGGCGGCAGACCACTGACCTGGGCGGCCCACGGGCCCCACCACCTTCCATTCCGCCTCCTCGTGTTACAGAATACCACCAGGCCCGCCGGTTAATTAAAACAGGTAAGATCTCGACTCTCTTTGCAATCTCTTGCTTTGTGCAGATTAGGAAATTTAGCCTGTACGTTATGTGTCTTTCTTTCTGTACGAGAAGCGTATGATATACATGAGCAAATATTCCGTTTTTCCAACCAAGGTACGTTACTTACTTGCTACTGGGTATTTTTTCAAATCCCTGATTTCATTCCCGAAAGAAGAGCACTCAGGGAATCCTGGGCTTGGTGGCATTCACTACCCGCCCGCTCCCCCCCTGTACTGTGTCTGGCACACAGCAGGTGCTCAGTGAAGGGACTACCGGAGCTCTCAACCGAGCCTAACTCCCCGCTCTGGAAACGGAGAGGTCACGTGACACCCCCATGCACATACATCTGCTCAGTGGCAGAGCCACCTACCTGGAACATTCCTTACCTTGGACTAGAGTTCTCTCCACCAGACACAGACGCTACCTCCTTACAGAGTAGCCCTTGGGACCAGTAGGAAAGATGGATAGATGGGGAGATATTTAATAAAATCCACCCACCCACAGGATTTCAGAGAGTCTCTTTTTGTTTTTTTCTCGAAACCTGAAGCTACTTGGTCTGCCCAAATCGACGGTTCCACTTTTCACTTAAAACATAATAAAAGTAAACAAATCTCTAATTCCAAATCTCTGCTCGAACTGTAACTGCTTCTTTATAAACGGTTATTGGTCTGCAAACGGGCAAAAGTACAAACATATACCATAAAGTCGCAGTTTCTTGGGGGAGGGGGACTGGGGGTGCGCACACACAGAAGGACGCATATATATGAGCTCGCGATGTGAAAACGGCCTTTAAAAGGGGACGCGGGTGGAGGGACAGGAGACCGAGGGGGCGGCCCCTTGGCGAGAGCAGCAGCTCTGAGCACTGCGCCGCTTTAGGAAGGAACCAGCCGCCCGGGTCATTAAATATCAAATGCTGGACGAGGCAAAAATTTCCCCTCATTCACAGCACACCTGATTCTGACCCGAAAACACGGATTACTGCGATCAGCAGAAGGCTGCCCCGATTAAGAGATTCTAGTATCAGGAGATCCGAAAACTGACTGGCAGGCACCAGCTCACGGCCACAGGACGCTATGTCATGTGTCTGCACTTTGTCTTTCCATAAAACAAATGGGACCTGAGGGCAACCAGGTAAGGGGTACAGAACAGTACATCACCTTGCACTTGTCAGGAAGACCCGACGCTAGACAGCCGGGCTTCCCAATTAGTTCTTAAAAACCAGTGCACAATATTCGCTCATTTTGTGCATTCTGCTCTTCTTGGAAACGATCTCTTTAAGATGGGCTTTGACTGTTTTGCGGAAAAGCTGTATAGAAACATTAGCCTGCCTCGTCCCAGTTAAGGGGAAAAAAAGGCACAAGGAATGCCGAGCTTTTTAACTACTTCACTGCTACAGCCTTTTTAGTTCAATGAATTCTGACACCTCTCAAAGCAGACAGCAGTCAGCAGAGACACAATGTAACTCCTTGTTAGCGGAAGAAACAGTCCAACGGAGCACATTAGCAAATAAAACCCTAGAGGGAGAGTTTCAGTCGCCCAAAATTTCTGACAGAATTTTTACAATTTAAAAGCAAGGATTGAGCCGCAGGTTTTCGCCAGAAATCAACACAGCTTTCTTTATCAAGCGCTAAAGCTGGATGAGGGTATCATTTCTTGAAGCAGCAGGGTTCCTAAGTGCAACAAAGAACACCAATGAAACTGTTACCAAATACATAAATGCAATTTCAGAGCCGCTGGCCGGGGACTCACGTTTTGCAACTATCTGGAACTTAATTTCACACCTTGTATAAACATTTGCTCACTCGCGGCAATTGTTGCAAGTTTTACAAGTTTTACGGAGCCCACTGTTTGCTTTGGACGGATCCCGACAAATCACATGCTTCTGATTTTTGCACGGGACGATGGCTAACGACGTTTCCCCCTCAAAACTGGCATAAGACCCGCGTAAAGCACCATGGAGTCTGGGCTCGTGTGCTGCAATGAAACTAAAATGTCATCTCTGATAATGAAGAAGTCAAACACAGACGAAAAGGCACAGATGATCCAAAATTCCTTTCTCCCTCAGTTTGTTTATTTTAAAACATGGCCATTTGTGAGGAACAGTCCTCACTGACGCAAATGGCAGAGTTCTTCCTTCATCAACTATTCCAAGGAGAAGGAATTTCTATTCCAAAAGGAATGACGAGACCAGAGGGGGCTCACAGAACGCACAGCCATCTGGGGGGTTGAAGCCGGTCCGCGCTCACAAGAGCAGGAAGGCAGTTTCTCCCCCCGACACCATCACAGGGCGATGCTGCAAAGTGAGAAGGAGGGCTCTGGTCGGCCGTGCGGGCCCAGAACCCGCTTCTGGCACCCCAAGGCGGCAAGGGGGAGATCCGGGAGAGGGGCGCACTGCCCGGCTAGGAACTACCACCCCTTCTCACAAAACCCGTCCTCGGATTTCCAGCCAAACGTAACCACTGACTTGTTTTCCTCCCACTCCATTTTGAAGCGACGGGGAAGGGGAGAAACGGGGTTCCATCCGCATGAGCCCAGTCCCCCCTCCCACGTATACCCGTGTGTATCAGCAGCAGAGCCGCCCCCGTTCATGACGCGCTCCCTACGCTATTGCGGGCAGTCACCGCGCCCCCGCCCCCGACGGCGCCCCGTGGAACTCTTTCTGGTATTGACGCCCCTGTGCGGTCCCCTCCCCTCGAGTCTGGGATGATCTTGTGACTTGCTTTAGCCAATAAACGTGGCTGGACCTTCACCGAGCTCACCCCGAGTCTCCTCTGGATGCCCCAAGAACGGCAGGCTTACAAGAGGTAAAGACTAACAGCCAAGCTGCCAAGCAAACTTTCTCATTTCCTACTCATTCGGCAAACTCTCCCCTCGCTTAAACAGGTACTGCTAATTGCCTGGGAAGAGTCTCCTGTTTATTTCAGCCGTAGTTCTCATTTCAAAGGCTGCCTGGAACGCTTTACGAGATTGGCTTTGACTTTTGCGTGAGACGGGTATGTGGAAGCTTACTACTACGTTAAACCTAGACTTGCCTTCCAGGCATTAACAATGAATATTTTTAGCATCTAAAAATGTGCATCTCAGACAGACATGTAAATATTTAGCACCAGCCTTTTGAGACTGTTAAGCTTTCATTTTTGATCATGCAGAGGTATGCAAGTGTTTTCATTAAGAGTCTAATTATATCATATATTTTCATTCCACAAAATATTTTGCTTCTATATTTGAAATAATTGAATTCATCTGTGCTAATAAATGTTCTAAATGGACAACTGGATAATCGAAACGAGCACATCTCGTACCCCTCAAAACAACTTACAAAACAGGAACTAATGTTTCTAGTGTACCAAGGCAAAACTGCCCACGATCGGTGGCTTGGCTCGAGGTCACGTGTCGGTCACGTGCGGTCCTCATGTCGCCCCAGCGGATTCGACCGCACCTGGTCGGGGCCGGGTGTTGAACGAGAACCAGTCCGGGCCCCTCCCTCGGTGTTCAAGGCCCCCGCCTGTCTTCGCAGCCTTAGAGCGACGCTCCCCATTCTTCGCTGTTCCTCTGGCTGGGACACGCTGCCCGCAGAGACCTCACGGCTAAGCCCCGCCCCGTCACATTTGCTCAAATGTCCCCGTCTCGAGGCAAGTCCCCCCCCACCATTTTTTTTTAAAAACGGGACCCCACCTCCCCTAGCTCTTCCTCTCCTGCTCCGCTCCCTGCCCACGGTGCCCAGCACCTCTAACATTCTCTGTCTGTATCACGCTAGCCTGCCCCCGGCTCTCCACGGGAACAGAAGCACCGCGAGGGCAGGGGTCTATGCTGCGCTCACCGAAGTACTCCGAGCACCTAGAACGGTGGGTGTTTGTTTGTTAAATTAAGAGGGGCCCGCCCGCCAGGCGCTGTCCTAAGCTGCAGCTGTGGCAGGGAACGAGACAAACAGGGTCTCTCCTTTCTGCACAGAGATTGTGGCCAAATAATTAAAAAAAAAAAAAAAAAAAAAAGGTAAGACACTAATAAAAAGAGTGAAGAGCACTACGAAGATAATAAAAGGGGGTGTGACAGAGCGTGACTCGGGAGCCACTTCAGATTGGGAGGGCAGGGAGGGCCTCTCCGGGGAGGTGCTAGTCCAGCTACAAACCCGAAAAAGGAGACAGCTGAGTCCTGCCCCCCGGCACTTGCCGGTTTGGCTTTCTGTCTGCCGGATGTGCCGAGGGTTCCAGAGAAGAGCCACGCCCCCTCCCGCTGCTCTGACTCGGTTTCTCCAGCACTTCCTGCCCTGCCGGGGATCAGCGGTTCACACCGCACGCCCCCAACTCTACTTCTCTCGTATTTACCTCAGACCCGCTTTTTCCTTGGTTAGAAACACAGGATCCGTCTCTGTCCGCGAGCCTTTGAATGAAGTACACAGTAGGGTTTTGTTTTGGAGGACAATCTGAATCTTTTTACTTTAACGGGTATTTATCCCATTGGTGTTCACTGATAATACAACACGTAGCCTGAATCTATTACTCTAGGTTTCCAGCTATGACTGTGTTGTGTTTGTAGCTCTTGCTGGAGGGATGGTCGTCCTTGTTGCTGGAGGTGTGGGCTGCATTTTGTAAAGCCCTTCTAGGGGTTTTCTTTCTAAGGGTACAGGTGCACCGAAGCCTCTATTTCTCAGCGTTCAGACCTATCTCTAGCTCCCAAATAAGATACACTGCTGACCCAAATGCGGTTCTCTTTGCTCTGCGACTATTTTTACATTCCCGTGGTCTTCAACATTTGCCTTCTGATAGGTTATCATCTCAGGCGATCATCTGGCCTTGACTATGAATTTAAAATGACCGACGGCTCTGCCATTAGTCACCTGAGTGGGTCCCTTGACTCGCTGGCTTTTGTCACCAAGTGGGTTTTTAGCATAAGGCTCGTGAGCCTGTCCTTGGATTTGGGCTCCTCTCCCCACCTCTGGAGCTAAGAACTCTGCTTTCCTGCAGAACAACACTTGGCTGAATACGATGCTGGGTCAAACCTTCCACCCCAACTTCTCGGGGCTGCCGCACCGCCTCCTGGCCCTGACGCAGTGCTGAGGGAAGACGCGGGGAAGGGCTCCTGGCACCTCCGGGAGAGTTTCCCCGGCCTCCAGTTTTCAAAGAAGTTACTTTGATTGGTGCATCTTTCACCAGTTTTAACTTTTTTTCTTTTCTTTTTTTTAATTAGGTATGTGAGGAGAGGCCTGGCACGGAGACAGAAAGTTTTGGGAGCGGGGGATAAAGGCACAGAGGTAAGAATGAGCGGAAAGTGGTAGGAATGAGCCACTGTCAGTTGGAAGTTTGACACGACGTGATGTGTCCCGAAACTAGCACAGCACAGCAATTTTCTCAGCGGGTGAGGGGGCCGGCGGGAAGGGGTGAGGCGGGAAGGGGCCAGGCGGGAGGAGCAGGTGGGAGGGGCCATCGGGAAGGGGCCAGGGGGAAGGGGCGAGGCAGGAAGGCGGGAAGGGCAAGCGGGAGCTTGAACTCATTCCACAGCCACGTTAAACTCAGAGAAACTCCATGTTTAAACAGGTTCTGTCTTAAAGAGATCACTACCTCCCCCGAATATCACACCTGATGATGCAGGGGATCAAAATGTTTTCCTGCCGATATTAAATCAGTCTTTCACGTTTTTCAAAGGCATCCTTATTTTCTTGCAAATTTACTCAATTCTCGGTCTCCTCTTGCTTTCTGTTTACGTGATCTCAACTGTCAGGAGGACAGTATTTTGACAGGACAGCGAGCAATTAAAATGCTATGGGCAGTCCTGAAGAATTGCAAGTGAAATTGGTCCTCTCGCTACGAGAACAAGTTCCAGAAACCTCATTAATCCAGATTCTACTGAGGCAGCGGGGGAGGGCAGGCTACTAGGAATCAGGCCCCGGGGGACGAACTCGGGCTCCTGTCCCGGCTGTGAGTCAGTGACCGTCCCGCCCGCCCTCGCCCTCAGTGCCCGGTGACACAGCGAGAGGCGCGTGCGGCACGAAGCTGCTGTAAACGGTCACTTTGTGTCTGTGAGGCCTAGACTGAGTTAGCGGACTTCCGGGTTTACAATTTTAAAGACATAGGGGCTAGGAAAGTTACTTTCGTAAGTACACAGCCCCAAGGTAAAACAGAATCACTAGACTCAAGGGGTAAAATTATAAGCTCTTTTCCTCTTTTTCCAAAGCGTCTCTGGCGAGGGGATTACTCACTTTTTAATTAAAAAAAAAAAAAAAA
>PITB01032761.1:0-14675 GCA_004024585.1 Paradoxurus hermaphroditus
TTCTGTTTTTATGCTGTGATTTACATGTGCTGCTGTTATATCCCTCACAATGTGATATTATAATGTATTTTTCTGTCTGGAATAAATTGTCCTCACACTCTTTTCTTAATTTTATTCTAAAGTCTGCAATCATTAAAACTTTTTCACTAATGAATTTAGGCATTTTTTTAACACGAAGATCACATTAAAATTATATAATATCAGCCATCTATGGGAGGGCACAGGGAGTTCTACGGACTGTCTTCTTATTTAAAGCCAGAAGCTGTCCTGTGGGAGGCTGGCTTTGAGAGTGGCGCACTGCATTATGTCTGACTGTTGCGGGTTTTAAAGCCAAAGTTTTGAGCCTACCTTTCCTTTATTTCTGTGTTCTCAGATAATTTACTTCCCTCTGTGACTTTCGTTTTCTGAATATAGACGGACCTTTTTCTGAACACTAGTTTTTGAGAGGAAACAGCCTTAGGATGAATACCATATTGACATGATTATTGCAGTTACAGAGTATACATATGCCTTTTCATTTTATTTACCCTTCTCTGTCCGTATGCTTTATTCCCCCTCCCCACCCCGCCCACCGGTCAGCTTACCTACAGAATATCCTGTATTTTTATACTACCTGCCTCTTTAAAAACCCTTTGAAATGCTACAGCGAAAAATGGTTTTCTGTTCTCAGTGCTATAAGCGTGTTCAACTTCTCTTCCTCCATTGTGTCATTTCTTCTACTTCATCTCTCATAAAAGTGTGTATGTTCTTTCTTCATTTTCGTGGCTATTATACCTACGTATATCTTTGCTTATTCTTCTGCAAGTTATTCCTCTCTTCTCCCCATTTCTCTTTTCTCTTAGAAATCCAGTAATAAAATTAATTTCTAAAAAAAGTTTATTTATTTTTAATTATTTTATTTATTTATTTATTTATTTTATAATAGTTTATTTTCAAATTGGTTTACATATAACACCCACTCTGGAAAACGGTGTGGAGGTTCCTCAAAAAAATGAAAATAGAGCTACCCTATTTATTTATTTTTGAGAGAGAAAGAGGTTGAGCAGGGGTGAGAGCGGGCAGAGAGAGGGAGAGAGAGAGAGAATCCCAAGCAGGCTCTGCCCTCTCAGCACAGAGCCCAACTTAGGGCTCAGATTCATGAACCATGAGATGGTGACCGGAGCCAGTAGAAAGTCCCACACTCAACCAGCTGAGCCACCCCAGGAGCCCCAAATTCATTTTTGAATAAAATTTTTGCACTCTTAGGCACAGACACATCAAATGCTGAGATCTTATCTTTTTCATGTTCTTTATATTTTAGCTCAAATTAAAGTATGTTCAGAAGAAAGCATTTGCAAATAAGTAAATCAGCACTCAATAGGATTTTGGAGAATTCTTTTTTTTTAATGTTTTATTTATTTTTGAGAGCAGGAGAGACAAAGCATGAGCAGGGGAGGGGCAGAGAGAGAGGGGACACAGAATCTGAAGCAGGCTCCGGACTCTGAGCTGTCAACACAGAGCCTGATGTGGGGCTTGAACTCACAGACTGTGAGATCACGACCTGAGCCGAAGTAGGACACTTAACCGGCTGAGCCACCCAGGTGCCCCAGATTTTGGAGAATTCTATCCCAGTTGGGAAAACCCTGTGGCCAAAATGATACCTCTTCTATTGGTTAACACACAAAAAGAGTCTTTCATTCCGATGTTAGGAACCAGAGGCAAAACAGGAATACCCTACAGTTGGAGATACCTGGAGTCAAAGTCACAGTTAAGCTGAATGACCTAGCACACATTTTGTTATCGGCGGAAGAGAGGCATTTTAGGAGAGCAGAGAGACACATAAAGAGGAAGCAAGTGATTTCGGACCTACCAGAAAACCCATAATACTTAGCTCAATTGACTAAAAGTCTAAATGAGGAATATAGATCTTTCAGCTGGAAGGGTCAGATTGATGCGTTGAGTGGAGCATCATTTGCCCACATTTCACTGTTTGTACAGCTGTACGAAAGATCTATGAAAGCCCCGCTTCGGTTAGGACAAGCTCCTGCGCTCCACACCCTGTCTCTGAGACAGAATGCTTCTTTTTCAGGTTATATTCAGTAGGGGTAGTAATGACCTCAAATTCCATTTGAAACACTACATTTAGTTTATTTCTAGACTAGTTTATTATTAAATAAAAACTAAAACTCATTCTCTGTTGGTAAAAATAAATTTATTTAATTTTTTAAAAACATTATTTAATCTTTTAAACAATTTAAAAGGCAACGGATAACATCCATATCTTTTTTTTCTAATCACTTGCCCAAAATATGTTGATAAAAGACTATACTTCATGTGGTAACAGTCCTTTTACTACAAAGGCATTAATTTCATTTTATTTTTAGTACTTGCCCGCAGTTCACTTTCAAGAGTGTCCTTTAGACTTGCTAGGTTCAAAGTAAAGAATACATTTCCTTTTGATTTAAAATGTCTATGCTATCAGGGCACCAGGGTGGCTCAGTCGGTTAAGCATCCGACTTTGGCTCAGGTCATGATCTCACAGCTCATGAGTTCCAACCCTGTGTCAGGCTCTGTGCTGACAGCTCAGAGCCTGGAGCCTGTTTCAGATTCTGTATCTCCCTCTCTGCCCCGCTCACACTGTCTGTCTGTCTGTTTCTCATTCTCTCTCTCAAAAATAAATATTAAAACAAATAAAATAAAATGTCTATGCTATCATTGGGTATTAATAGTAGAACCAATAGCAGGGTGGCCTGGCACACACTTTTACTGTCCTTCTCCCAGCTCATTGGTGGAGTGCAAGTGTTCCTTATTGTGCTTTTGATGATGAAATAGAGATAACATTTCATAGTTTATAATGCGTTATATTTCACAAAGCTCTTTCACATTCATTACATGTAAATCCTCACAGTGTTATGAACTAGGTAGTATTTTCCACATTGAAGTGCAAAGAAATTGGTGTTCAAGGAAGCAATGATGTGATTGATAATAATAAATAGTTAGCATCAGAGCCAGGACTTAAATCCATTTCTTCTTACCTTTACCCCAAGGCCGTTCATGCCATTACATTGTTTCCTTGCACTTGCTGAGTTCTAGCCCAGCAACTAGTTAGTTTGGTGGCTAACTGGTTAGTGTCCTCCGTGTGCTGCCATAGTATTAGCTACTGTTTACTGAGAGCCTACTCTATGCTAGACACTGCTCTGAGTATGTACATGTATTATATAATTCAGATCTGGCAACACCTATAAGGTAGGCAATGTTATTTTCTCCATTTCACAAACTTGGAAGCATGGAAGTTAAGTAACTTGTCCAAGATTGCATGACCAATAAATGCAATAAGTAGGTCTCAAATCCAGGCAGTCCACCTCCAAAAACTGCATGCTTAACCACCATCCTTTATTGTCTCTTAAATTAGCAAAAACCCTGACTATTTTATAAGTGACTTTTCTCATGAATATTAGGATTTGAGGTGAGTTTCTAGGTATCACTTATGGCAAGAAGAATTTTAACAATCATTATATTGGTACACTTTCCTAAAAGGAAGATCCCTGCAATGGGGTAGGAATTCTTGATTCAGATCTGGGAAACTATCAAGAATAGTACCGCTCCCATACTAACTTTGAGACAAAGATTGGAATATTTCAGTTATTCAGTCAACTGTGCATATATCAAATGGTTCTGTTCATGGGCTTTGCTAGGCACTTGGGTAATATCCACATGCAGCTTACAATCTAATGAAAGAAATGCACTTGAACAGATACTTGGTAAATCGCTAAAGGCACAAAGCTTTATGGAAACATGTGAAATTCCTTTAATATGGGGAAAGCATGGGAGGCAGGACTGAACCAGTAGCATTAAAGCTAGTCTTAAAGTAAAAGGGAGAAAAAAGCAAATTATAGTACGCGGTATAATTGTATATGGGTTCTTTGGTAATACTTCATCAAGTGTAAAGTGTTTAGAGCTTACTCCATGAGTCAGTAGGGGCTTTATGTTATCTTGAAAATGAAGTGGGTCCATTGTAAAGCACACTGTACATCGCATGCGAGGAGCTACTACATTGACATTTGTTGGAGGAAGGTTCTCGGGGAGTATTAGGAGGACAAGTAATTTGGAGTATTAGGAGGACAAGTCTTTCCTATTTCAAAGGATCAACTTTTGTAGTTGTTCATATATACTTTTTGGTAAGCACAAAATATTTATTTTGGTTACTGTTACAAATTCTGAATGAATTTCTTAAATTTTCACTTCGCCAACTAAGTAGGACAATAGAGGTGAGAGTTTCCGGTAATTTCTTTGACAGCGTTTTTGGTCAGTGGCTCTTTAAGACCCCCAAACATGTTCGGCATTTCTTCCTGTTGGTGACATCACAAGTGGAGATTTCTTTACTGAAACAAATTGCTCTTCTACGAGAAAACAAAACTGGAAGTATTTTCCAGTGGGAATCGATAGGTATATTGTTAGACCTAGAATCATGACAACACTATTAAAAAGAAAATGTTGTGTTTGCATTTCAGGGCCTCAAGAATATTGTCAAGAGTTTAATGAATTTTGTATGCAGCCCCTTCTTGTTAGATGTCTTCTTTATACTGACGCAGTTCTGCACTCATTTCTTCTCTATATTACCTGTGGCTGCTGAGCAATGAAGCCAAATAAGCTTGAATTACATGTCTAAGTATATCTTCACTTTAAGACTTCTCGTGGTCAGAATCAAGTTGTCCACCAGTTTTAACTTAGCAATGGATGTATATATTTTGACGGATGCTGAAGAAGGAGTACAACTTGGTACCCAAAGGATGTACTGACTGAAAAAACTCAGTTCTTGTGATATGCCCACATTCACTTTCAGGGAATTTACAGGGGAGGGATTGTGGCCCATATGCTTGACTACTGCAAGTAAAATTCAGCAAATAGGTTCACTGGTAATTTCTCCAAAGGAACCCATTTCATTATTTCACAGGTTTTATAACTAACATTAATTGGTCTCAACTTTGTCAAAAGCACTGAGTTAAAGAGTATATCAAGATGAAGGAGACGGTCTCTTCCTTCTGGGACCTTGCGCCCAAATTAAGAAACAGATATTAGGACTGTAAAACATAGATATATGCCATATGATTATAATATAAGACACATTAGAATAGATGCTATATGGTTTTGTAAATAAAGGGCTATGGGAACAACAACAAAAAATGAACACTTTTTAATTTTTTTCTGATTGCCGGAATCTATATGGGATTTGTAGAAGTGGAATTTATTCTTGATCTGGAAATTGAACTATGGGTAAGATTTTTAAAGCCGGAGAAGCAGAGGAAACACTGGAGACAAAGAGGACTGCATGAATAAAGAAAAAGAGTTTTGGAAAGGCACACGTTAAATACCAACTCAATGAAATACAGCTATGTAGCTCAAGAGGTAATTATGGAAAGGTTTATTGAAGTCAGACTGTAAACTTCTTTAAAGTCCTACCAGGGGCGCGTGGGTGGCTCAGTCAGCGGAGTGTCCAACTCTTGATTTTGGCTCAGATCATAATCCCAGGGTCATGGGATTAGGATCAATCCCCAAATCAGGCTCTGGGCCGAGCACTGGGCCTGCTTAAAATTCTGTCTTTCCCTCTCTTTCTGCCCCTTCCCTGCTTATTAGAGGTTTTTCTCTCTGTCCTTCCATCCCTCTCTCCCATTCTTACGCTCTCTCTCAAAATAAATAAAATGAAATTTTTTTTCCCAAAAACCAAAACAAATCCTACTAAATGTGTATATCTTATTGTATAAACAGTAGCAAATGATAAAAATTTTCTACAGGTTACTCTTGACAGGTGCCCAGGGTGTTGCCTACCTTGGCAAGGTCAGTACCTTAAGGAAATACCTTAATGACACCCTGTTTTTGAAAAGGTGGCTGATGTCCTCAACATCTTAGCCTTCTTTTAACAGATTTATTCAACAAATTTTATGAGTATGGTTAACATATGCAATAATACAAACAAACTTACACTGAAAAGCTAAATCTCCTCTTTTGCCCCCTCTTCTGGTTCCTTTCCCCAGAGGAAACCACTTTTGATCACTAAATTGACCTAGCATTTTCATTTTTTTTAATATAAAACTCCTTTTTTTTCATATTGATAAAACATAATTTATTTACCAATTTCTTTATTGGGTATTGGGTTTGCTTTAAGTTTTTTCACTGTTACAAATAATATTTTGTGGTAAATTTTTTCCCATTTTCAAATAAATCTTATTTTTTCGAACAGTTTCTGATTTACAGAAAAAATTTCAAAGGTAATACAGAGAATTCTCATATATGGTATACTCGGTTTCCCCTATTAAAAACATCTTACATTTGTATGGTATATTTGTTACAAGCAATGAATAAATATTGAAAGTACATTATTTTTAACTAAGGTCCATAATTTTTTCAGATTTCCTCAGGTTTTACATAGTGTTCCTTTTTTTTCCCAGGGCCCCATCCAGAGTGCCACGTACATGTAATTATTAGCTTCTTTAGGCTCCTCTTGGCTGTGTCACTTCGTCAGACTTTTCTGGGTCTAAAGATCAGTTTTGAGGAACACTGGTCAAATATTTTTCAGGATGCCCCTTTATTGGAAATTGTGATCATTTTTTGTTTGGTTGGTTTTTTGTTTTTCAGTATTAGACCGAGGTTATGGGTTTCAGAGGTTACAGAAGATCACAAAGGTGGAGTGCCATTTTCAGCATATCAGTCAAGTGTACATACTTTCAACTGACTTAACACTTGGTGTTGACCTTGGTCAACCAGATCAACACCTGGTTGAGACAGTGTCAGATTTCTCCACCATCCACACTGTTCTCTTTGGTAAGAAATCACTGTGTGCAGCCCTGTTTAAGTTGGGGATTCTTGTCTCCCTCCTTGAGGGAGCATCTGCCTACATCATTTAGATTTCTTCTTTGTGGTAAATTTTTGTCTTCTATTCCATTTACTTATCATTCAGTTATTTATATCAGTAGAGACTTAAGGAAATTCATTTTTACACTTTTGTTTATAATCTAGGAGACTTTACTTCTTATATTACTCTAGCTTTGGCCATTGGCTTCCATGCCCCTTTGACAGTCCCCATCCATGGAAGGTTGTTGTGGTAGTGGAGTTTTGTGGGCTTTTTTGTTTTCTTTTGTTTTTTCATGTTTTTTTTTTTTGAGCACTTTCTTGCTTTCTAGAATGACAAGATTCACCAAACTTGCCTCGTGTGTTTCCTGCCCCTAGAATCAGCCAGTTCTTCAAGGAATCCTAATACCTGTAATTGGAGAATAGTACTGAATTCAAATTCCGGAGTGCTTGTTGCTCCCAACAAAAGGGTTCTCTCAGCTGATAAAACAAAGAAATAATGTGTACATGCTAACTCACTTGTATACACTTAATATATAAATGTTTCTGTATGTAGCCATCTCTGCTTGCATTAAGCTGAGCGAGTTCATATTGATATCTCCAACTCTCACCTATGACCTCCTCTTGTTTCTTTGTGAACTCCCACTCCAACAGTGAGAAGCCCGGTTTCTGATATCCTCCATGCATTTACATGATTGTTAAATTCTTGCATATATACATAGCAGAGCAAAAGCTTTAACTACTGTATCACTGTAGGAAAAAAGAAAAGAAAATACTTTATCAACCAGAGTACTGGGCTTATGTGCAGTTCCTTTTGCCTTTGGTCTTCTGGATTCTACTCATTTCCAAAATGGCCTAGCAACTTTTGTTTCAATCTCTTTCGGTGAGGTTGATTCATACACTTGTAATATAGTTAGATTCTTCTGGCATAGTCTGCATTCTATTCTGGGATAAGTGCATATTGCAAATTCTAGGGCAACTTCTAAAAAAAAAATAAAAGACTAAAAATACAGTGATGCAAGAAATCAGTAGGAATATAAAGTCGGTAAGTTGTCCTGAACAACACTCTCAGTCAACTTGATCTAAATGGCACGTATACACTATTCCATCCAACAACAGAGTACACATGCTTCTCAAGCTCATGTGGAACGTCCATCAAGTAGACCACATTCTAGGCCATAAAACATACCTTCACAAATTGAAAAACCTGGAAACCACTTTTAGGGGCTTTTCTAGAAAGCATAAGAGAGGGATAAACAAATGAAACATGTAGATGAAGGAAAAAGTGGAATAGAGGGAATATGTTAAAATGTTGGTATCCATAAAATAGAAATTCTAGAAGAAGAAACAATAATTAAGGATAGATATTTGGAGGATATTATCTTCTTTTAATTTTTGAAGTTATATACATACATATACATATATGTATGTACATATAAACAAGAATTAAAGGGTTTCCTAATAGAATAGAATTAATTTAAAAAAACCTACATATAGACACAGCACTGTGAATTTTAGGACATCAAAAGTAAAGGAAATAAATGAAAATCTTCCAGGGGAGAGGGAGTAGGTCATGTACAAAGGAACAAAAATTTAGATTGCTATAACATTTCCTACTGGTTATACTGAATATATGACGGCATTATATTCTTAAAGGAAAAGACACTTTAAATATGGAAATTTATATCCTGCCAAATATAATTTAGATGTTAAGATGAAATGGACTTATTATTAGTTTTATCACTTAAAATGTGCTTTGAAAATACCATCACAGGTGCAGCGGAATATTATTCAGTGATAAAAAGGAATGAGCTATCAAGGCACGGGAAACAGAACTTTAAACGTTACATTGCTAAACAAAAGAATTTTGTCTGAAAAGGTTAGATCCTGTACAATTCAAAGTAGATGACATTCTTGAAAAGGCAAAACCATAGAGACAGTCAAAAGGTCAGTGATTTTCAAGAGTTCAAGGGGAGGAAGGAGAGACAGGGATGAATAGGTGGAGCACAGGACATTTTTAGGGGCCTGAGGATGGATACATTTCACCTGCGTTCATTAAAACCAATAGAACTGTATAACACAAAATGGACTTTAATGTACATAATGGACTCGAGTTAATAAGGTGTCTGTGATGGGGCACCTGGGTGGCTCAGTCAGTTAAGTGCTCTGCGTTCAGGTCATGATCTCACGGTTTGTGGGTTCGAGCCCCGCGTCGATCTCTGTGCAGAGTGCTTGCTCAGAGACTGGAGCCTACTTTGGATTCTGTCCTTCTCTCTCTGCCCCTACTTATTCCCACTCTGTCTCTCAAAAATAAATAAATGTAAAAAAAAAATAAAAAATAATGTGTCAGTGTTGGTTCATGAATTGTAACAAGGGTACCACATTAATGAAAGATGTTAATAATAGAAAAAAAGCTAGTGGGGAGAGTATACTGAAACTCTCTACTTTGGTGTCAGTTTTACTGTAAACTACTCTTCTAAAAACTAAATCTATTAATTAAAAAAAAATCTCCAGCCAAAAAAAAAAAAAAAAAAAAAACCCAGGAGATCACAAGAAACTATGGAGATTATGAATGAGAAAACTACCACTAGGGTTTATTATTTGTAAATAATAATAACCAAAAGAGAAAAAGTATATTTAAAATAATCTAGACCAAAATTTCTTGATGATAAAGATGTGGTATATATTGTATGTCAACTATAATTCAAATAAAAAATGTGGTATCGTGGAATGGGATGGGAACGTGGGAGAAAGGGCATGGAGAGACCTTTGAGGGATCAGAATGTGCTAGAAAACTTGTCTTGGGGCAATATAAAATCAGATTTATATATAAGCATAGTAAGGGGAATTTATACAGATATTTTCTTAATAAATGGGAATAACTAAGGAAGAATAAATTTTGAGTTGTTAATAAACCTGAAGAAGAAAATTTGACATGTCCAGTGAAAAGAAGCAAAGGAAAGAGAAAATGTGCCAGAGAAATGCAGGGAGGGAGAAAGGACAGATGGAAGGAGGGAAGGAGGAAAGGAGAAAGAGAGAGAAAGAAGGAAAGGAGGGGGGGTAAGGAAGGAAATATAAAGAAAGGAGGGAATAAGAAGGGAAGGAGGGAGGAGGAAGAAGAAAGGAAGGGAGGTGAAAAGGAAGGAAGAGAGGGAGGGAGGAAGGCAGGAAGGAAATATAAAGAAAGGAAGGAATAGAAGGGGGAGGAGGGAGGAAGAAGAAGAAAGTAAGGGAGGGAAAAAGGAAGGAAGTCAAATCAAAGTAGGGGATGATTAGGAAGGAGGTGTAGCTATTCTGTAGATTGTGTGGATTTGGGGGAAGGGGCTGGTGAGACTTCACACCAGGGCCAAATGCTAAAGAGTTGTGTATCCTCAAAAATCTTAGGTTTTCCCTGAAGTTCATAACTGATTGCCAATGAAAGGCATCTTAGATCTTCTTTGGTGTGTTTTGTTAAAGTTTTATGCGGTATGTAGGCAATTACATGTGAGCCATCCCTATAAAAATGGTTAGATTGGTCAAGAATAAATGAATGACAGATTCGTAGGAGAAAAATATAGGGGTGATAACTTTCAAATTTATCAAAATGATAATTACTGAAAGGCAGTCATCTTAAGAATCTATTGTAACTGCCAGCCTCAAGTATTGGTATCAATTTATGTTATTGAGTGATGATTCTCAACAGATATCAAAAGCAATTTTACATGTCAGGATTTCTTATTTATCTTAAAATATTTCAGAGGCAATTGGTGTGATACTTTAGACACTTGACTGACAGTAAAAGTTGTCTACAGTAATTCAAATGCCTTCTCAGAGTGGATGGGCAGAAACAAAATGTTCAGTGAGGTGAGTGTTAAATTATTATTATTTAGTAGAAAAATGAGCTGAACCACATTCTTTGGCTGCTGTTATATAACTCCATAAGCTGATATCATTTTCATTTCATTCTTTATACTTGTGCTTGAATTTTTCAATGCAATTTAGGTCATTGAAAGGAGTATTAAAAGGAGTTTTTGAGTTTCCATTCATCAGAAGTTTCTTTGTTTTAATTACTTAACATATTAAAATTCTTTCTCTGTTTCCGTCTCTCTCCTGTTCAGTACTTTAGCCTAAATATTTGTCTTTTTATACTTCGGAAGAATGCACAAAGGAATAAAGTAAAGAGTTTGGTGGGAATTATTCAGAAAACTATAATTACCTGAAGATAATGACTCCATACATTTAGGAACAAAATCATTAAGAGTTTTATTTTGTATTCATTATTTAAGTTGGTTATTTGTTTGTACTTCAGGTAAGTGTGGATATGTGACCACCCCAGCTCCAGTTTTGGGAGATTTGGGAGCCCCCTCTGTCAGTATTGATAAGTGACTCTAGTTGGAGAGTCTGAGAGAGGTGGGGTCACCCTGGTGAGTGTGGACATGTGACCACCTCAGCTCAGAGTCTGAGTGATGGAGGGTCTGCCTATGTTAATAATGATGAATGATCCTAGGTTCAGGGTCTGGGAGACTCAGGGGGGTTCCCCTGTGTCAGTGTGAATGAATTACCTCAGAGTAGGGTCTGGAAGAGGAGGAGTCACAGTAGTGTTATGGATGTATGACTCCTTCAGCTCAGAGTCTGGGAGATTTGTGGGTCCCCCATTATCATTAGGGGTGAGGCCTCAGGCACATGATCCGGGACAGGTCGAGGTCACCTTGTGAGTGTGGACATGTGACCACCCCAGCTCAAGGTCTGGAATAGTTGGGTGTTATCTTGTGTCAGTATGGATGAGTGACCCCAGGTGTAGGGTTTGAGATTTTGGACTCATCTTGTGTCAGAACGGATTAGGGACCTGAGGTATAGTGTCTGGGAGATGTGGGATCACATTGGTGAGTATGGACATGTGACAATCTCAGGTCAAGTCCTGGGAGATTTGGGGGTCCCCCTTTGTATGGATTAGTGACCACAGGGGCATTATCTGGAAGATTCTGGGGTCCCCGTGTCACTGAGGGTAAGTGACCCAAAGTGCAGGATCTGGGAAATTAAGAGGACCCATGTGTTAGTATGGATGAGCGACCCCAGATGCAGGGTCTAGGAGATTTAGGGTCCTTCTTTGTCGGTATGGATTAGTGACTTGAGGTACAGGGCCTAGTAAAGGTAGGGTCACCTTGGTGCATGTGGATGTGTGAACACCCCAGGTTAGGGTATGGGAAATTTGGGGGTCCCCCTACACATTTGTATTAATGAGTGATCCTAGGTCCATGGTCTGGGAGATTGGGTTAGTATGTGTGTTACTATGTGTTAGTATGGCTGAGTGACGCTGGGTGCAGGCTCTGGAGGTGATGGGGTCACCCTGGTGAGTGTGGATGTGTGACCACCCCAGCTCAGGGTCTGGGAGATTTGGAGGTCACCCATTGTCGGTATGGATGAGTGATCTCAGGTTTGGGATCTGGGAGACTTAAGTGTCTCCCTATGTTAGCATGAACGAGTGACCCCTGGTGCAGGGTCTGGGAGAAGTGTGGTCACCCTGGTAAGTGACTACCCCAGCTCAGGGTCTGGGAGATTTGGGGGTCCCCCTTTGTCAGTATGGATGACTCATCATAGGTACTGTGTCTGGGAGATTTCAGGGTTGCCCTGTGTCATTGTGGATGAGTGACCCCGAATATGGATGGATTACATTTCTTGGATGTTTACTGATTTCCCATTTTGATTTGGTTGTGTGTATATAAATTTAGTTACCTTTGAATCCTGGTTTGACTATGTATAAATTGACTGGGGAGTATGTGTTTAGTGTCCTCGCCTGTGATATACCCTGGTCACAAAAATGCTAATAACCTCTGAATTGTTCAAAAATAGAAGACACTTATTTATCATTATTTACATGGACCTAACACTGTTATTGTTTGCAAAAACTGTATATTATCCAAATAGTCTGGCAAAAAGTTCATTGTTGTTTACACCTGTGACTCTAGAAAAGACATATCTAAAGCACATGTGTTAGAATTTCTAGAAATGGCCCCCAAATTCTACATGGCTAATATCTAGAATCTTTAAATGTGGTGAGTTATCACTCCCTTATGTTATATGGCACAGTTGACCTTAAAAGGGGAAGACTATCCCAGTGGAGCTAATTTACTCACATCAGCTGTTAAGAGCAGAGATCATTCTTGTGCTAGTGGCAGGAGAAGAAAGAAGGGAAAGTGGGTGAGTTCAAGGTAGAAAGGATTTGACCTGCTCTTCTTGGTTTGAAAATGAAAGGGTCTTTGAGAAGGATGTCGGTGGCCATAGCTTGCTGAGAGAGACATTCACAGCCGACAGCCAGCAAAGAAAACTGGTTCTCAGACCTAGGGCAACAAATATCTGAAATTGGTCAATAATATGAATGAGTCACTTGAAGTGACTTCCACATTGGAGCCCTGCAGGTCAGCACCTTGATTTTGACCTTGTGATACCTTGAGTAAAGCCCAACTGAGCTGGCAAGGACTTCTGTAAGGTTTTGATAATTTGTTATGCAGTGATAGAAAGTGAATACAGTGGGGCGCCAGGGTGGCTCCATCTGTTAAGTATACGACTCTTAATTTTGTCTCAGGTCACGATCTCATGGTTCATGGGATCAAGCCCGGGTGGGGCTCTGTACTGACAGATGGAGTCTGCTCAGGATTCTCTCTTTCCCTCTCTCTCTTCCTACCCCCCACACATGTTCTCTCTTTGTCTCTTTCTCTCTCTCTCTCTCTCCTCTTCTCTCTCAAAATAAATAAACTTATAAAAAAGTGAATACAACATTTAAAACAGGTAGCTACTTGTGGTTCAAGATGCCAAAGTGTATCCCATTTCAGTGTTCAATATTTCAGAACTTCATGCCATTTTTTCCATCCCACTGATACTTTCATTTTGATTTAACAAATAGACTGAATCCCTCAGATGTCATAGAAAGGATTATGTCTCCTCCATTGAAAATTCTGTTGTTTAGATATATAGCATATAACTGTTTACTCATAAGGAGTCTTGCAAATCTAACCACTAACTAAGGTAATAAATAACATTCCAGGAAGCAAAGTTGGTACTAGAAGCCAAAATGAGGGATTTCCAATCCAGTGATCTTTCCCCTCAAGTTGCACTGTCTCCGTTCTTCATATTTTCATTGACCAAGCAAATAATGCCAACTCTTAAGAGATATTACTTGATCATTTGGCTAATTTTACTCAGAATCCTCTTTAAATGCCTACTGTATGCATATACATTAACTAGATTCAAAAAGCAGTATTATAATAATAATCTCACTAATAATATTTTAACACACCAGAGCAAGGCTTGCTTATAATGAATAATTAAACGAAGTCCAAGGGAAATAGGCAGCTCGTTCAAGGTCACTCTTTGCACCTGATAAAACTGAGGCCCAAAGAGGTGCAATTATATAAGTTCAGATTTCCTCAGTCGGTTCATGGCATAGACAGAAACTACAATCTGAGTCTCTTGATTTCCAGTAATTTTTCACGCTGAATCGTGCCGACATGCCAATTCTATAGGGCTTGCCCCCAGGCCCCTTTGAGAAATATGTTCACAACCCCTGAGTTTTTACTGTACTGCTGGCCAGGGTATCCATGACCTAGAACAAGACTGTGATATTCTCCGGGGCTACAGTCTTTTAAGAGTCATTTTAACATTGATCTGCCTCCTAGAATTGTGTTGAAATTGGCTGGAAGGCAAACCTATGGTGCCACATACCTGAAGGACGGTATTGCGGGCCCGTAACGACTATGCTTAGTCCTGCTATGTGTGACTGGCCTGTGATTTAGTTCCATACTCACTACCCACCCCTGACTCCCAAACCCTGCAGGGATTAGGAAGAACAACAGAAGATAGGCTGTATCACAAAA